>CM041786.1:111168749-111434352 GCA_023375725.1 Nephotettix cincticeps | reverse complement strand
TAAATATATATATATATATATATATTCATCTTCTTATTTAAGGCAAGGGGGGCTACTATTATAATTGTTACTAAGTAATAAAAAATTTTACCCTTTTTAAAATTGTAATTAAACTTGACATGTTTTTGGACCATAAGGCCATGTTCACAAGGTACACTTAACCTAATATTCATCTTCTTATTTAAGGCAAGGGGGGCTACTATTATAATTGTTACTAAGTAATAAAAAATTTTACCCTTTTTAAAATTGTAATTAAACTTGACATGTTTTGGACCATAAGGCCATGTTCACAAGGTACACTTAACCTAATATAGTTAAGTTATTATCAAATTTAAATAAATGTTTGATATCTTTATCAGCAACTGGGATGTTTGGGATGTAGTTGTATGATTTTTTCAAATATAGCCTAACATTTTTTGCATGGGTTTGCATTTTATTTTTTAATCTGTTGGGTTGTGTTTTGTAAATTTGTAATTCTTCTAATTTAGTGTTCTTTGTTCCTAATTCAATTATATCAAGGTCTTCTTCCAAACTTGAATAAGCTGTGATGTTTCTTTATCATGTGTTCGGCTACATTTGATTTCATGCTAAACCACAATACCACAATAAATAACCAAGAATAATACACAATTAATAAATAGCCACAATAAATGTAATATTTAACATTGTAATGGTATTCATCTAAACGTAAATGATTATTCAATGCTTACATTTTATAAATTAGTAATTAAAACTAACTCCGAACTGGGCATTTCTAGGATCCGTAATAGTTTGTCGTCTGCCATTTCAGTCACTTATCACGACCAATAAAAACAATCAATATTGTGTATATAACTAAAACCGATAAAACTGGTTCAGCGTCAATAACTCTTTTATTTTCTCAAACTAAACACAAACCGTCATCACAACAAGCGAAACAAACTAACTGAGAGGGACATTAGCTAAAGCAAAGCAAGTGACGTAGTTTCATAAAAATTCACTAGACCACAGCACCAAATGGTCTGTCACTTCTCACGGTCAATGTAACAGCCATGGCTTGAAAAATAAACTAGTAGACGGCTTGTATTCATGAAAGAATCAGCTGAGAACGTAAAATCCCAGTTAACTCGTTTGTCGCAGTTAAAGGGTGAAGAGAAACATACTAAAGACTTTTACCATGATATATGATTTAATTAGTTGAAATGCATTCCTCCTAATTCCAACTATAACACCTCGAGCCTTGCTGAGTTTTAAAAAGCTCAATGACTCGAGGCTTTGCACACCCCGAATAAACACTCTTTTTTCTGAGCCTACCATATACTTAGCAAGTTTTAAAGTAATTATAAATTACTAACTAAACAGGATGTTAGTGATTCATATAAAATAGGTGAAGTAATTATGAAATAAATTATTACTATAATTTAAAACTATTTTTTTTTTACTTGATTGACCTAATGAACTGTGCATAAGACTAAACCAATACAGTACAATATATTCTTCATATATTTCTTCGTGGTAATATTCTTTATTATTACCACTCAATGGACAAGTTAATTTAATGAATTTATATGCTTACTTAAGACAGTATCCTAGTTTTATCTATTAATTGCAGAACGACATGTTGTATCCTTACCAGTGACATGCGACTGTAGCACTTGCCTCCAGCGTTTGCACACGTTTCCCACACACCATAATGATATGTCGTCCAAGTATGAAAATACAGCCAACAAAACTGAAAAATCAATAATCATATTGAATGAATGAAAACATCTTTATTTAATCAATGTTATTCAAAGTAAAAATCCTTTGTTTTTCATTGTAACTTTTTTCAAACATAAAATTATTAAATTACATAAAAAATATATTCGATATACATTTTAACTAACATGGCTAATAATTATTGCAAACAAATAATTCGTTTAACCCTTTTTTAAACCTTGACAAGTTTGCTGATCAGTTGCTCAGGTCAGTTGAAAGGACATTTTAAGTTTGGTGTCCAAAGTAAAAAAAAAAAATGCTTTCTTTCTTAGTTTTGTTCTGACCCGTGGTAAATGAAGCAAGCCTTCCTTCTGCCGAGTAAAGCGCATTGTTTAACCATCGAGATGTTTGCCTAAGATCTGCACTCACTGATTTAATCTGATATTTTACATTGAAGACGAATCTCAAAGCACTGTTCTGAAGTCTTGTGAGAATATTCATATTTTCCAGAGTGAGGCTGCAAGCAAAAGATGGAAGAACATACAAATAGAAGGAAGAGCTTTAGCATGTACAATTTCTAGTTTTGTTTAAACTGACAGAACAAACCTAAACCTATTAAATGACCATAATTTAGCAACAACCGTTTTACAAATGTGTCTCACATGTTCAATAAAATGGAGCCTAGAATCTAATCTAAAACCAAGGAACTTCAATGAATTACATACAGGTAAAGGCTTGTCACTCGTTAAATGCCCTTGACTTGATTAATATGATTCAAAATTATTAACCTTAGTAAACTGCCTTGAGGTGTAAATTATTTCCAAATTTTATACGCTGTTTGTGTTTCAAACCTATAACAGTCCATCTTCAGCAGCAAATCTAACCCTATTATTCTATGGTTGTCTTGATGATGGTCAAACACATATTCACATTTATACACTTATGAATGGAATAAAAAAAATTAATTTTGATCCTAAAGGCCTAACCAATGGGAGGACCGTTATCAGCTACTTACTTGCGGAAATATTTTTACAACAATATTTCTAAAAAAAATGAAATGAATGAGAGTTTAAAAATAATGAACTTATTAATCTAAAACACTCCCATTATAACAAAATCCGGTTTTATAAAAGGCATGTAGATGACTCGTTCATGATCTTTAAAGAAACCAAACAACATTTTCCTCAAATATCTCAATAGTATTCACGACACCATTAAATTCAAGATAGTGTTAGAAAATGAAAACACTATCCTGGATAAATAATGGATAGTAATGGTTTGGAATTTGGAGTGCCTAGAAAACCGGCTCATACCGATTTAGCGATACCAATAGATTCTAACCCCCGTATCAGTACAAACTTCCTGCTTTCAGGTCAATGGTTTACCAGTTACTAACATTTCGCCATAGCGAAGGCGAATATGCGAAGAAGAAAAATATTATCAAGCAGATAGACTAAAACAACGGATTTGACACTAATATTGTAGAAAAATTAATTAGAAAAACTAAATTTAAACTGACTAACCCATCTCAAAATGATCAAATAAAGGAAAAATTTGTGCCTATGCACTACGTGAGTAAAAATTCAGGAACAATAGGAAATATACTAAAGAATGGTTTTCAGCCCGGATATAAAGTTAATAGATTATCTATTTGCAAACCAGTACTACCTGTAGGCAAAATACCCCCGTCACAGCAGACGTGCATACTCAGCGAATTTTCAAATCAATATAGTACTAAATAATAATGTATGACAAGTTTTATCAATATATGTCGATAAATATGAGTGTTAGTTATTTGCCTATTCTCCACTGACTAACATGGGAAAGTGAATGCAGGTTTGCTGCTCTGAGGAACACTGAAAGTAGGTATTTCTAGCATAAACAATTTTTATTTTGACCATTAATATCAACTTTGATCAACATTTGTCCATAAATAAAGGAGTCTGCCTATTCTCTATATGAATAACATAGGAAAAGAGTATGCAGGTTTGCTGTCATGATAAACACATAACATATGATTTTTAAGCTTGAAGGGATGGATCTCAACCACATGAAGGTAAATACCAAGTTTAATTCAAAAATATTGATTGGTAAGTGAAATATTAATTTTTCCTAATCCTCCTAAAGATTAACATTGGAGCCTCAAAATACAACGTACTGTGTTTAGATTTTTTGATATCTTGGTAACCGTTGGAGATAGAGCTAACTTTGAAGAAATAAATTGGGTAGTTTTTAAGGTGATTCTAATGGTGAAAGATAAAATTTAAAAAAATTCACATTACTTATAGAAACATTTTAAATTTCATATGAAAAACGCTAAAAATACAATTTTTGAGTACAACCCCCCTCAAACTACCCGTTCCAATTGACCAATATGTCTGGATTACGAACTCGTCAGAGAAAATGTAGGAATACATGTCTCTACTAAATTTGGTCTTGATCGGACCATTTTAACAAGAGTTATCGTGTTCACAGACACACACACACACACATACGTGGCCGGCACCTTACCCGAGGACTTCAACTCCTGATAGGGATTCGAGGACACCGCTTAGACATCATATTACATAAGGATGCACTAAAGGAAATTGTCAACTAAAATTATGAAACAGGGTTCATACTTAACACACTTGACTTTTTAATTATTAAAAGAGTTGTGTATAGGATCCAAGGACCATGATTTTATAACATGTATACGAGGACAGTACGCATATATTTCTATTTTTGTCTTTTGCTTTGCCAGTTTTATCCATTGATGGAAATTCTCCTCAATCCGAGAATCTTGTTGCTCAGCTTTGGGAAAGCTAGTTTGTTCAAAGCTTCTTTTCTAAAAAGTTTCTTGAAAAATTATATCAAGCCCCCCATATTATTAAGATTATTTTCATAATACTGAGAGATTGATACAATTTTTGCTAGAGATACAATACAAGACAACCCACAGAGTGCTCCCATACTCCATGTTCATTAATTGAAATTATTGTGAATGTATCACCTAGCTATTAGTCATTGTTAACATGCGTACAACATTTATTAAAACCGGTTGTGCCGCGCCACACTAAATTTGGCGCTCCAGGCCAGTGCCTTGTGGTAAATCTGGCCCTGGTTATTCTTAGAAGGGTATACTTTATTTGACCAGATGATTTTACTAAACACGTGTTTATTGAGTATATGCTTAACAGTACAAACAGCACATGTATTTTTCGATAGCTAAAATGCAAATGAGCTAAGATAATCACCTTGCCTAAAGGCTAATAATTTTGATTTGTTATTATCGCTGGAAAAAAGCGATAATTTTTATAATGTTTGTAACAAAACAAATTTCATATCCAAGGGCATGAAACAATTCAGAAAAGGTATCCAATAACGTTGGTCCAGTGACTTTTTACCATAAGTATACAATTTAATCATGTTATAATTTAATTACGTCACCGCAAACGTTTTTTCTATTGGATTCAATTTTAAACCAAAACATATCAATTTATGAGTCAAACCATATGTTTTCGTTCCAATTTTCCACTTTTTTAACTTCCAAATTTTTAACTTTTGACCCACCAAAAACTCATAGTTTAGGCTGTACACAAAAAACACAGAAAAACTTCAATAACTTTAACACACTTCTGAATTTATAAAGACATTGTATAGAAACTAATATGTGAATAAATTTTCAAAAACATGGGATATTTATTTAAATCACATAGAGTGAATAATTCAAACAAAAGATTTCTCAAGGCGAAAAAAGCACGTCCGCCGCCACAAGTCTAGATGGCTCGGGTGACATTCCAGACATACAGAATTACGGCAACAGTGGGACAGCACAGCATTTCCCATGCCCTGAGCCAAACCAACATTCTACACATACTGTCTTAAACTAAATAAGCTCAAGGAACTATTGTCGTTTTGGAGACGTTTTACGACCTTATCAACCGTATTACGCCTGCAAAATACCAGTGCTCGGTAGGTACCAGTAAATCTGCCGTAGTAGAAATTATTTATTATATGATTGAATTAATAGGAAAATAGAGTAAGCAATAATGAGAACATTATAATACTGTACTAATTTTTATATTGTATAATTTTTAAATCCATTAAAAACATATTTATATTTATAATTATAAACATTATAATTATTTATGTTGTAACTAATTAATAAGAGGAAATAATCTTCTCAAGTCTATATGAAACTAAGGATGAACAAACTAAATAAAAACCTATAATGTATTTTATTGCAGAACAAAAAATACAGAAAACTGAGTCAATACCCCCTAGCCAAGACCTATGTTTTATATTGTCCTGGTTTATTATTTTTAATTCAACCAATCACAATAATTATTCAAATTAAATCAAGCACTTTCATAAAATGTCAAAGGGCTCTTTAGACTAAAATAGTTATTTTTAGTGGTGTAGTGGAGCCGGAGCGGCCTGGAGCGCCGCTCCAGCACAGCTTTTAGAGCCGGAGCGGCGCTCCGGCACAGTTCGTGTAGCCGAAACTCAAATTTTTATACATGTACTTTGCCTTTTTATAGAGAGTGGTAGGTAAGCGAGTCGCTCGCATCATTTCATGATCAACACGCAATATCGAGGCAATTTTAAGCGTTTCACATTAACCCTAACCTAACAACATCGTAACACCAGAATCAGACACTAGAGCTTACTTGAAGACCATGTATCTTTTTATAGTACCTAGTTTTTTAATTCAAAAATATATTTATTTTACAACAAAGTTGAGGCTGATTAACAATTGTTGAGATTACTTGTATTCTCAGACTTCAAGCATTTAAATCCTAGTACCTGGTGACCGAGCTTTGCTCGGATAGAATAAGACATGTT
The DNA here is from genome assembly GCA_023375725.1 of Nephotettix cincticeps. NCBI lineage: Eukaryota > Metazoa > Arthropoda > Insecta > Hemiptera > Cicadellidae > Nephotettix > Nephotettix cincticeps. Next base: position 111,427,848 of record CM041786.1, on the reverse strand, counting down.
TTTACAAGTTAATTAGCAAGATTAAAACAAATTTACTGCCCAATGAAAACATTTATGTGGTTGAAATAAAACCGATTTAATACACCATAATTAATATAGCACTGAAGAAAAAGTATCGCCCCTGGTGGGAATGGAACTCGCGGCCTATAGTTCTTGAGGCCGACACGCTACAACTCGGCTACGACGTTAGTCAATTGAGCGATGCCGTTTAACGTCTTTTAGCCAAAGCCGATCATTTACTGTCTAATTATCCATACCGTTATTATTAGCCTGTGATCAACTGATTTTGTTATAAACGGAATGAGGATTGAAAAGCAAAAGAGAAATTTAATTTACATAAATTAATTGGTTTGTTACAGTGGCTTCAAGCAATACAACGAATACGTTTTCTATCAAAACACGGAAGATTTTGGAAATACTTTTTTCTGCTTTTATTTCGCACAGCTATCCTTAAGTTCCTTAAACCCTTAAGTTTTTACAAATTGTTTAGTAACCTGATAATTTTGCATTTATTCATAAAATTCATTCATTAATTCATAAAATAAATATTAATGCATAACCTCTATATTTTTCCCCGCAGTCTTCAATCAAGAACTGTCAAACGGTTATAAACAGCTGTTTTGGTTTGTATTGTTTACATTTTATTCTCCATAAGCGTAATGTTAAATTTTTAGATTTTAAACTTAATATTACAAGAAAACACGAATTTTCCTGGACATTAGACCTATCTAGAACTTATTTTCTACTCGGAAATTAGTTATTTCCAAAATTTAAAGAAATTCCTCGGCGCCGTTTTCGAGCTTCGTGTGCAAATATATATATATATATATATATATATATATATATATACAAACCTTGCTCGTATTATAGTATTGGATAAAAATCTATAAATATATATATATATAAAATATAACAAACCCCTTTGCTTCGTATTAATAGTATTGTTGGATTCACCCTTAAATCTACGTCTAAGAAATTTATTTCAACACACCTTCTTCATACAGAACAGCCTTTAATTTCGATGAAGTTGCGGTGTTTTTTACAAACTAAAATTTGAGGATTTTCCTCTGTATTATGTGGTGGGTAAACTCATCTACAAATATATTCTTCTTCCTTGACTTGCAGTCGCCAGTTTGGGTTGAAAATGAAAGCGAACCCTTAATAAAAAGGGTCCGTTTGCCTTTGACTGCAATACTTTGCATGAATACAACAGATACCCCAGTAGCATCACTAGTCGCTTTTGCAAAATAAAATTTCAGTTTATGTAATTCTTTTTTAAATAGATAAAATCATTGTACACAATTCCTCACGTTTGACCACTCAATGAGCTTTCTGAGGAACTTACAGTCTTTGACTACCCATTACCCCCCCCCACAAAGAATAATGGCCTTCCTGGGAAGGACCGCTACGCCACACACCGCTCCGGCACAGCTTTTTTTAGCACTACACCTCTGGTTATTTTAGTATAAAGTGGTTAATATTTTAATATTACAGTGGAACCCCTCAAATCTGAACATGTTCTTGGGAAATCAAAAAAATAAATACCTGGAAATAAAAAAAAATTAATCACATAAACTTATTTTTCAAGGTTTAACAAGGGGGGTTTAAGTCAGGGTTTTTCGCTTAAAGTCTATTATCTTTAACCATTGAATTTACATATTTCGTAATTATAAAATCAATGCTTTAACTGTTGAAATGAAGAAAATCTTCACACGACCACGCTCACTAAACTAGACACAGGCAGTAGACAGACGCGATACGCATCCCTGTTAGTAAGGGTAGGGGGAGAATGGTTTATTTTTAGCACAGGCTCGACCCGCCAAGGTCACTGCCCTTATGAACTTATTGAGTCACGCACAGTCTGTATAACCTGTCGGTTACCGCGCAAATACAGTGACGAAATAAGTGCGTAGTATTTATTTCCCTGGAAGAACAAGCTTCAGTCCCAATTAGTTCGGATTTGAAGGGTTCCACTAATGAGGAAATACAGAACATATTGTTAAAAGAATAAAAGTTATTTATTTCCTTTATACAATTATATCCTTAACTTTATGATTTTTTATTTAATTTGAGTGAAAATCCCGAAAGAGCGGGATCAATACGGCAAATCACAGTTCTGTATTGGTCATGAACGATGTTATATTATAACATCGGCAACAGGCTGTCAGAGGAAAAAGAACGAATCATTTGAAATAATCATGAATCACAGTGTAAAAGGTTTAAACTGTGATTGAAAAATCACAAGTATTCCCATCACTATTTGAAACACGACTAATACGAGCCTCATAATGGTACGACTATTTTGTTGCGTCAAAAGGAGGAACGGTTCCCTGACCGCATAAGCTGCTATACGTGGATACGATAATAAGCCGGAAATGCACAATAATTTAGAGCCGGCAGGGAGTTGGCTGGTTGCCCGATTTTCCTGGTGGTGGAGGTCCTGGTGAAATTGTTTTATTTTAAATGATCCTTCACCAACACGCTATGAGTCAGTCTTACGTTCAGTATTTGCCGTACATCTGGGCAGTGTTGTAATTCTATATTACTTGTTGAGTATAAAGCCTTTAACGGTCGGATTTTATTTAATGTTTTCGCAGGAGATGTTCCATAGTTATATTAGATGGCAACCTAGACTGGATAGTGACTTAATTTTTACTTATTTGTACCGTACCGAACAAATTCTTGTACCGTACCGAGGTTCGGTACAAGGCTGGAACCGTACCGTACCGATTTTTACGGTGCACCGCAGACCCCTAATTACAAGTTACGATACCGTTTGATTGTGAATTAATGCTGCACCAATCAACATTAATTACCAAATTGAAACCCTGTGGAAGACAGGAAAATGAAATGTCACATACCACAAATCTAATTGCAGCTTCCTGGACAAAATTAAAAGTGATAAAATTGTTCACCTTGCATCCAGGAATCAAACACGAATTTGATAACTTGACTGAAATTTTAGATACAAATTGGACATTCAATAATCCCACGTTTCAAATAACCAAAATGAAGATAATTGAAAATTGAACTTTGAAGAACAATAACTTTGACTTATTCAGTAATACAAGATTACTTTTCTACATCTTACCAATTTGTTCGACTACAATAATTCTGACCATGATATGCCTCATCTTAATGTATTGTCTACACATTGAAGCACTAAAGATCAAATTAATGCTGTATTAGAGAGACTACAATCCAAAGCAGAGTGAAAAAGAAAGAAAATTGTAAATAAAATGTATATATTTGGGTAATATAGGTAGTAAAGGAAATAGTATTTTGTTCTATCATCAATATTGTAACTTGTATTGTAACTGATATTGTATTGAAGACCTGAAGACCAGGATCATCAGACCATTGATTCACCCTTATCAAGTCATAATTCCTGCAGCAACTGCTTCTGGAAATTCAGCCAATGGGTGAGATAAAACAAGGTGCGAGATGTCAGGATAAGAATGAAGTGACTGAGTTGTGAGTCTAGTTTGGCAGTGTATAAAAGAAAGTGACTTTATATTGTCAAGTCTTCATCTTCCACACCCTAACGAATGATGAGTTCAGAAATATAAACCTACAAAAACAATCACATAAACATTTACTGTTTTGGTCATCGGAAACTTATGTGGTATTTGGCCTCGCAAATCATATGCCTCGAAGCTATTCCTGCTTTTGCATGTTCTGCAGAAGACATTCTGCAGTTCATTTTTCTTGAGTACTTATTAACATTAGGTTCCTTTTACAAGTTTAAACCATATGTTTTCTTTATGTTTCAATTAAGGGCCAATCTCAATCTTTTATCGGTTCAAAAATTGGAATAATGATTTTTCATGATTGGTTTTCCATACTCTTCTTGTATTAGACCAAGTTTCTAGACTATATAAGTCCTCACACTAGCTTAATAGGCTACATCTATTGGTGATATTTTTATGAAATATAAATTTTGACTTACCTTCTGGTGGGAGGCACTCTACAATACTAGGAGAGCAATTATCTGGTTCTCGTGGTGTGGACAACAACTCTAGACAGTGTGCTAAGGGGTCAGGGCGAGGAGGAGGAGTAGGAGGGGCTGCATTTCCCCCGCCACCACCTCCTTGGCTTGAACAACGCCGTTCTGGACCACTGAACAGATCTGTTGGTTCATCGTTTCCTGAGTCTCCATCATCAGTTTTCTACAAAAAAATCATAAAGGTCTTTTTTATTTTACAGACAATTTTGGATACATAAATACCAAAGATCTTATGATAAAAATATTCAATATCTTGTTAAATTCTGACCCTTAAACCTTTAGTACATATAGCGGTTTTTTAGATTGAAAAAATATAAATTGACATAATATAGTTTGTAGTTTCTCATTGTAGGACTGAAAAAGGATACAAAAAGTGGATAATTATTTCAAAAAGTCAAAGACACTAACAATCACTGGCCTATTAACTCAACATACTTGGTGGAAAATATAATTCAGTAATTAAATAGGATGTAACATTTTTACTAGGCCTACGTGTGGTTATTTAAAAGTAAATGTAAATTAATGTGACTTTACATGATCATTAAAATCAAAGCAAACTTACTTCACTAAATACTGGAACTTCTTCAACATTTCCTAGTTCTTCTGGAAATAAAAAAGTATGGCAAGTGGCACACACCGGTTCTTCAAAACATGGCCCATAATAGCCATTGCATATGTAGCAGGAGTTATGCTGTAAACAAATTATATCCTCAATAGCTTGGTTAAGAAATATAATGGATTAGTTGATATATGTAGGCTATATTATATTGTGTGTATATTAATTTTATACTAAACTTATTATGTCAGTCTGGTTGTTAATGAACTTAATTAGATTCATTTAAGTTTAAGTGTTTGATACTATGTATGCTATTTTCATTTTATTAATATGATTGGGACAGTGTCGTGTCCTGTAATCCAGCTACTTTGGGGTCACAAATTGTGAATAGTTATGAGCGATGGTCGATGTATGGAATACTCTCTGGTGTGGATTAATATCTATACTTCCCTCAGGGGTAGTTGACTTCGAGGTCCCCGAGTCACACCCATGCTTCCATCTGTTTCTGGTCTACTGTTTTCTCCTCTGTCCTATCAAAGAACTATTCTTCCTCTCTTCTTTTCCTTATGCTTCTTCTGTTTCAGCCTAACCTCAGTGGTGTTAAGTGACCCGTGCTGAAGGGGTAAAGCAACCTATAATTCGATGGTGTTAACGGAGCTTTCAGGATACTTGGCGACCTCCTGGAGTACCCTAGCCTTATCCGGACAAGCGGACCTGTGCTTGGGTGGACCTTTATTTCCCTTGCTACTCGTGGGATTCGTATGGATCTACAATCGACTTCCTATAGTCCGGACTTTGATGGTCTGGACTACTTCTTGGAAAGCAGTCTTGGAGTCATCAGCACGTGGTCGCGTTTCTCATCGCATAGATTGACAGGATTAAACATGTTTGTTTATTGCCGGTCTAAATATAAATAAATAACACCACAAACATTAGATCAGTTAACAATTGCGTCCAATACGGATCTTCAGAGAACCGGTAAATGGCAACGTCGATGTGGGAATTTTGACTCATGCAGATGGGAGGGTAGCACTGGAACTGGCAATGTCGCCAGTTGTTCTACACAGTTGCAGTTAGATGCTCTACTATGTCGAGCAACAGATCAGCACATTACCTGTGGATGTAATGGTTATAAGGAAATGGCATGATTATGTGTTCAGGAAAACAGTTTAAGCCAAAAAAAGAAGAAAATAATAGATTTCTTTTAATATATACAGTATTGTAAAGCCAAGATTTTCATTCTTCTTAGGCTATGGTAAATACGTTTGAGATAATCTTAATTATAGAGTTCCGTTTTATCATACTGTAAAATATTTTTGTAAAGGCTCAATTTGCGGTGATTTATAATTTCATGTCACCTTTATATGGTGATACATTTAATTATCAACGTCACAAAAAACTACGATCGAGTGAGTTGGAAACCAAAACCTTTAATATTTGGAAAAGTACACTTTAATGTCAACAACAAACCAAATTTTCATCTTAAAAGAAATAATAGCAGAGTATTGGGAGTACAAAAAAGAATTCTAGGCAGTTTTCATAGACTTTCAAAAAGCATATGATAGCATTAAAAGAGATAAACTGTGGATACAACTAGAGAAATTTGGTATCCCAAAGAAATTAATTAATTTGTCAAAAATGAGTGTGACAAGATCAAGATGCTCTGTTAAAATAGATGGCAACTACAGTGAACCGTTCTTGGTCAATTCGGGAGTCAGACAGGGTGATCATTGTTTCTTTCACCGATGAAGTGGCTCGAGGACATTATCCCCTCAACTCAACCTGTAGGAGAGTAAAACGGAGTAAAATATAAATGTAAAGTAAAATGGAGCAGAGCACTTGGAGTGGGGCTCTGGAAGTACGTCCTGAAAACTGTGAGAGTCTTCTTTAGGGCCCACCCGAGGCTTCTGAGCAGGACTCTGCAGGCAGTCATGGACATGCTCCACCAACAGAACCCTGCTCTTAAGACTACCAAATGTTCTGTGAAAGTTCTGCGCCCAAAGCCAGACCCGAAGGAATTCAGATTCGTCTGTTTCCTGGACAGGCCTGCTTTGAAGCCTGAAAGTGGCTAATTATAGAGCCCATCTACGACAATGGCAGGTTTCCTTCGCATCATCCACCTCCAAGGAAGATGCTAAGGATCCTCCAGATAAACCACAGTAATACACCACAGTAAGGCAGCCTCGGCTGCCTTTTACCAGTTTTCCTCCAAGAAGGAATCAATCTGGCACTAATTCAAGAACCCTGGCTTCATCATGGTCGAGTCGCATGTCTCGGAGAAGCTAGAGGTAAGATCCCCCCACTGCCCCTCTCTCAATAATGTTAGGGCTTGTATTCTGGCTAGGAGGGACATGCAGGTTCTTGAATCAATTTTGCTCCAGAGACATCTCAGCTGCCACTTGGAGAGTGGAGGGCAGGAAATGGTCAGCCAATGTAAGCTTGGTCTAGATGCCCTACGACTCTGAGGATCCCCCTCCATCAAGAGAGCTTGACCTCCTGGTGAAATAATCCCTCGTTGGGCTCAGCAGCTCCTCCTAGGCTGTGACGAACGAATCAGGCTCAATATGACACTGGATTTCATGAGCAAGGAAACTGTGTTCATAAAACCCTTCTCAGTGGATTTCTGACCAAGGGGGAAGTGGGAAAACATTAAGGGGCCACATCAGAACAGTAAGTCTAACCTGGTACACAGGCGGCTCTCTCTTGGATGGAAGAGCAGGTTATGGTGGGTTCAGCAAGCATGTATGGGGTAATTTTGTACAATATTTCAGGCAGAGATCAATGTTATACTGGCGTGTGCCAATCTTGTACTGGTCAAACGCTACCATGACCAACACATTGTGATCCTTTTGGACTTTCAAGCTACTCTCAAAGCACTTGACTCCATCAAGATCAATTCAAAAATTGTGCGGGAGCATTCTGTGGTCCGGAACCATTTTGTGGCATTAGCAAAGCAACGGCCCACAAAGTAATAGATGAATGGGCCAGTGAACAGCAATGTCCCTTCGATGGAAAAAGTTCAGTGGGCAACAATTTAGTAAGAAGCTGCTCCCCGGACTGTCCTCTTCCTTCACTCCCTGGCTGCTGAGGTCAAGTGGGTCATTGTTCTATCACTGGACACGGCCATTTCAGGAAACATCTATTCACTCTGAGGACCATTCGTGATGAACCAGAGTGCAGGTTATGCAAAAGCTCTTTGGAGAGCATATTATCCTAGACTGTGAAAGATTGGGGGCAAAGAGAAGGGCCCTTTTCGGTCTTGAACAACTGGGTGAGGTATTTGAGGCTAGCATAGGAAAAAACTCCTGAACCTCGTGGAAGGTACAGGATTCGGCTTACCCATCTAGCATCTATGGGGAACACAATAAACCACAAGGTTGATGTGTTGGGACCTGGAGTCCAACCCCCTCAATTCAATCAATCATCAATCAACGTCCGCACTATTGCATACCAAGTCCTTCCACAAATACCATCCTCATAATTAGACCAATTTGTAATTCAGAGGTAGTGTTTCGGAATCCACGTTAAACGTGTAGGTCCCTTAGATATGCTATTGACTGTTGGGCTATTAATTAACAGTTCTGTCTAAGGAAAATGTCAGTCAGTAACAAGACTACAAGATCGCGCCACAATCATCTTTCAATTATTTCTCATTCATACTTGGCTTAAAATACCTGTACAGGTTGCCATTTCAGTAACTAACTAACTAACATGTTATAAAGCTCCAGATGATCAGTTTGAGCTGAAGGCTTCAATCACCTCTATACACAGTCAGTTATGTCTAACATCATTCCATTTAACAGATTAGAGATTAGTGATTAAAACGGTGAGTCATGACTCACTGTTCGCCGGCTTCACCACGCTCTCGCCCTAAATCTGTAATCTTGTCAAATTAATTAACCTTTAAATGTATTTTGTGTCTCGATGTTCTGTGTATGTCAGTGTTATTTTGGATTATGTTTTTATTCAAGTTTTAATGAAGTGAAAATTCAAGAAAAAAATTATTATCCTTGTGCCTGATGATGGCCTAATTAAGCCGAAACTATAGTTGCGCCACTTCAACTACTAAGATTGTTTTAGAGAGGTATATAAACCATTTAATTTATTCTTAACAATCTGGAGGCTTAATAATATCATAATGATTCTTCTCCATCACTCAACTAGGCCCATGCCTAGTCGAGTGAATAGAACATCAAGGTCTAATTGATCTATGACATGTGTACTGATTTTGCAAATAAGCTATTAAATTTTGTCCTGTTTTCTACGAAAAAAATTAAGGAACAGGTTTGCTAGACTTAAAATAATTCTCAATGACATATTAGGTTTGTAAAAATTATAATTTAATAAAATGAAGACCTAAGTTACTATTATTATTGATACATATATCAGGCTTGTAACAAAAGAATAATTTAATTAAAATGAAGTAAATCTAAAAGTAATTTTGCTTTCCAGCTCATTTATTGTGTGTATATTGTGTATTTCTACGCCAGTGGCATTTTTGACGTTTTGATGGGGAACGGTCCAAACCCCGGTCTTGTTACTACCTAACGTCGACCTGTTGTTAGGAAGCATCATTAATTAGTAGCCCAATGACAAATGGCGACTGGGTCCAGATTCGACCCTTGCGGGATTCGATCCGGCGACCTTCAGTTTTGAAGGCGGGTATTATAACCACTACACCGCCCAGCCAGTTTATTATTAAATCTTTTGATCAGAAAAGGGGTATGTTTATGTCATGAGAGAATTGTTTATCTCTTATGAAATGAATTAAAATAGGCTAGGCTCTACCAAAAGTTTTTAAGGTAATCTATTATCTTGGAAATATTTGTCTTCTTAAGTGTACGCTACACTGAGATTTGGTTGATTTATGAAAGATATTACAGTGATGGCATCACAGAAACCTATGAAAGGTGGGAATCTCAGAGGCCATATCTAATTAAGTTATTAATTAATTAGTAACAAAACGACATTAGGTAGTTACAAGACCAGGGTTTGGATTGTTCCTTATCAAAACTATATACATACATGCCACTGGCACTTCTCAAAATTAACCTATGTGAGGCGAATCACAACAATAGAAGTTTTTATTACCTCAAAATGAAAATCCTCATTTTCCTTTTTGTCTGAACTTGTTGAAGAACTGGAAGCACCTAAACCTAACACTTCATAACTGTCAAAATTGCTAGTGGAAGCAGTATAAGTAGCCATTTATGCTATAAAAGACACTACAATTAAATGGTACGATTTATCCTCTAATTTCTTACTAGACCTCCGAGTTTTATTTGAATGTACTAGTTCAAATTAACTTTTTTTAAATAGAGCTTAACAGACAAACAAACATCCTCGCCACAAGAGGAAGATTGTTATAATGACTGTGAGGGAGTTGGGCTAGTGAAGTAATATCATAGATGATAAAAACAATAGCAATATGTAAACATAAACAATAGTAACTTTAGAAATTTCTACACAACAGTGTCTCCAACACCACCCAATCAAATCAACATAACTTATAGCTGTACCAACGAGGTAACATATATTTAGAAGCATTTAAGAGGGCTTATAGTGACCTCAAAGTAGAACCATAGACTATAGTACCAGAGATGAACGGATAACCCCCTGAACCGGCTAAGAACCGGCTTGAACAATTTTGATACAAATTGTATGATTTATAGTTCTTTATCAGGTAAACAAAATGACACAACCGTCATTTCTCAAAACATTGGGGTTAAAAGCTATGGGCTTTTAAAAGATAAAAAAAATTCTGCGTATACAATAAAGGTAAAGTCTAATTTGATTACCACCATGGAAACCAGCTTAAAAGTAAAAAAAAAAAAAAATAGTGTCTGGATTATTTATTATTTGGATTATTTTTGAAGTCATAGTCAAAAACAACAAACACACACACAACATGTAACATTTTATTTTTTTGTTTCTGTTCCAGAAAAAAGTTTAAAACAAGTTTACCGCAGTGGATCATAAAGTCCAGCTTTCCTTTCCAATTCTAGCTTTTTTTGGAGTAGGTCATACTCTCCTAAACCTTTAAACTTTAAAAAGAGATCGCACGCAGCAGGCTGGCGTGAGTAAAAAGAATTTCATAAAACTTATAGAGGGCGTGGGGTTGCCCCGTTCGGGAGATAGCCCCGGTATGTAGTCTGCTGGTCGTTACATTCGTTTCAAAGCCGCCTGGACGGTGCTACTCTTTGTGGCAACTAGGGTGCCTAAATCTCTGATTCCTTGCATTCGGCTACTACTTAGTTTTAAGGTTAGACATCAGCATTTTTCGGTGTGCTTTGATCTATAATATTTGTGAATATTTGCGGCAACGTAAATACTGATTCTGAATACTTACCACAACGTTTATGCCTTAATTATTTAGTGTACGTAGTAGGCTTTAATTTTATATTTAATAATAGCAGTTTCAATATGTCTGTTCTGATCAGGAGGATGTAAAGCAAGTCGTGCATTTTGGGTAGCCCCGGTCGGTTGCAATGGCGGTTAGGGTACTGGCGCTTCCCACCATTGTTTTTAATACGATTTAGATGACATCCAACTTAAAGAAGGTGAAAATTTGTGTTTCATATGTGAAGGGTTTGGTGAGGGCAAGGTGTTTTGGGAAAGAAGTGATTTATGTTGGTAGAATTGAGAATGTAAAAATAGTGTATCTTGTTGTAGTGGGGAAGATACCGTTTGTTTGAAATTCATGATAGCGATGGAATTTTTATTATTTATCTTACAATTGGACTTTTCCTATCGTTCTTGTGTTTTAAACTGCACAACGTTTCTGGGGGTTTTAAACTGCACAACGTTTCTGGAGTCGGGAAACTCCGTCCGTTTTCAAGTGATATAGGCGGTGTAATGAACCTGCGTTGGTGCGTCTAATGATTTTGTGTTTTCGTAAGTTTATTATGTTATTTGATTGCCAATACTCGGACAATGCTAGAATCTAGGGCGTGATCTCTTAACGTACTAACCACTAACGTAATGTCTTACTAACTAACCATCTTAATATATTATATACAGTATATGTGTGTGTATTTCATTCTGTTTATTTAATTTAAATAGGGCTGCTAATATAACTATACTGAAATAAGTGAACAAAGTACCCATAGTAAACATTAATTCTTTACATCTTTCGGGTATAATCCCATTATCAAGAAGTGTAGTTATGTACACTTCTTGTGTGTGTGTGTGTGGGGGGGGGGTCTGTGAATACGATAACTCTAGAAAATGGTCTGATTGAGACAAAATTTTGTAGATATGTGTTTTCCTAAATTTGCTCGGACAAGTTCGTAATCCAGACATATCGGTCAATCGGAACGGGTAGTTTGGAGGGGGTTTGTACCCAAAAAATGGTTTTTTGCGTTTTTACATGTAATTTTTTAAATTTTATCTTTTACCAGTAGAATAAGCTAATAATAATAATAATAATAATAATAATAATAATAATTCTTTATTCTGTTTAACAATGTAACATTGCATAGAATGCGTCAATATACAACAAAAGTTTACAAAGTGAAAATAATGGTAACAGTTAGGGGACAATAAAAACAATGAAAAAATCCGTCCCAGCAATGCCAATAATAACTGTATACAGGGGAGCTGCATTTTATAGCCCAGCGATGTCCTAGATCTAGTCCCATCTGTGGTTCATGTACTCGCCCACCGAGTAAAAAGCTTCAGACACCAGAAGGCGCTTCAGCCTTGTTTTGAGCAATATTGGATTTGCAGCCTTGTCAAAATTTCGCGGCAAATTGTTTAAAAAGTGAACACCTGCCTGTGAAGGCAATCGTTCGTGCACTACCGTCCGGTGTCCCGAATGATAGCTCAAAAAACTAAACAGTTTAGTTCCTGAAAGTTTTTCTCTATCTACAACGGTTACCGAGAGATTAAAAAATCTAAACACAGCACATTGTATTTTGGGGCTCCAATCTTATGGAGGATAAAGAAAAATTAATACTTCACTTATCAATCAATATTTTTGCATTGAACTTGGCATTTACCTTCACGTGGTTGAGATCTTATGCTTCAAATAAATCCTTCAAAATCATAACTTATGTGTTTATCATGGCTGTTAACCTGCATACTCTTTTACCTTGTTAATCATATAGGGAATAGGGAAACTTCTTTATTTATGGACAGACGTTGATGAAAGTTGGTATAAATGGTCAAAAAAATTGTTTATGTTAGAAATGCCTACTTTCAGTGTTCCTCACAGCAGCAAACCTGCACACTCTTTCCCATGTTAATCTTATGGAGAATAGGCAAATAATTCTCATATTTATCGACAGATATTGATAAAACTTGTCATATTATTATTATAAAATAATTCTTTCGCACGGGTAAAAAATAAAGGTGTAGGCTCTACTGATACATTTAAGTTATTGTTAATAATTCTTCATTGTTCAAAATTACAAAACAGGAGTGACTACAACATTTCAAAGTAACATATGTCAAATATTGGGAGGGGTTAAGAATTAATGTAATAGAGACAGTCGTCGGAAAAAAAACTTAAAAATTTACATTATTTCAAATAATTCACTAATTTCGTTCCGATTTATTTTCTGAAAAATAACTTTATTTCTTCTCTTAAACTTAAAATATAGTGCAAACGTGTTGATTAGAAAACTGTAAACATTGAAATAGACGGTCACGGCATCTTTCTTCTTTTCTCCTCTTCCGAACTGTCAAATTTTAGATTCACAGCTGTTGACATTCAAGTATTTTTTATGTTTTCATGGCTAAAGTTAAACATTAAAATTTAACGTTCACACGTAGCCGAGAATTTAGGGAAAAGAGTATCTATGTGTTCATGAGTTGATCTTTCTTTGTGTAAAATTAAAAATGTTTGTTATATTTTTTGTTATTGAAAAACAAAACCATCCACAAAAAAACAAAATAGAAATAATTTCATATTATAATAGTGATAAAATAATGATTATTATTATATTATTGCTTTGGAAATTCGCTGAGTACGCAGATCTTCTGCGTCATGGTTATTTTAAATATTTTGCCATTTGTAACAGTGTTAATTGTTATTTCATATTTTATTCAATTTATTTATATCGATAGGCAAAGGATAAATGTAAATGGTAAAACACACGTAAGAAAATTGTATGAATAGGTTTAACAAAAATTATTTTACATACTGGAACAAACAATTTATAAAATATCAGTTTCCGAACTTTATTTTTCCTTTTCTGAAAAATTTATGTAATGGATATTATCAATTTCTCTCCCTAAACCTTTTTAATTTAACGTGTTTGATAGAAAACTTATTCGTGGCTTGAAGCCACTGTAACAAACCAATTGGTGTAAATTAAATTTCCCTTTTGCTTTTCAATCCTCATTCCGCATCTAACACAATCAGTTGACCACAGGCTAACAATAGTCGTACGGATAGTTATGATAGCTCCAATAATTGAGGCTGGCTAAAAGACTCTAAACCACAGTAGGCCTACAACTGCGCCGTAGCTCACTGTCAATGCTTATTGTATAGTCAATCATTTAGTTGATAAATTATCATGTATAACAGTTTATCATTGTATTAAACACGTATACAATGTTTAATTTTAATGGATTTGTTATCTATTTTAAAAACAAAATTGTCCTAACCTTTAAAACACTATACAGAAAAAATATTAATCATATTTTTAAAAAATATCATGTTCATGTATATTTCTGTGAAGGACAGAAAATTATTAAAATATCGAATGGCATCCGCGGGAACTTTTCTTCCGAAGTTAGGGATAAAATTACGATGAGAGTTGGAAGCAGTTTGAAACTTACAACCCCCTCCAGCTATTAACGGATTTCTGTTCACGGAGGCTTATATTTGTTGCTTTATAAATCCAAATAATTGTTCGAACTCTTACCAGTATCTTGAAAGTTGGTTCAGAAATATTTGTCATATTTTCAAATAGTCTGCATAGCTAATGCAGTAGGCCCTAGTTGAGTCCATTACTATAGTAATTGGACATAATATTTATATTCAACTTTCTGTTTCACCTCAAATTATAAATAACCATACGTAATATAGCACAAATAGTGAGCAGGTGTGGTAACGACCCTTGGTTATCTTTAGTGTCGAACGATACAGATGTAGGTATTGAATAACAATAACAAATAATCTCTTCCGACTTAGCCATTATACCGCGTATCTGCCACAGTTAGTGCAACATTTAAAAGTTACTTCAGTCCATCGTTAATCTTTGGTCATACTATGTTCCAGAGGGAAAAGAAGGTTTACTGTTGTGCAAATGTCCACTCAACAAGGCACAGTATATCTATATATAGCGAACTTCGTAACGCATAACAGTAAATACGTGTTAACTTTCAGATTGACCATGTTCTGAATTCGAATAGCATTATGACTTCGTTGTGAAAAATGAGATATTCGTGGCATTATCTCGCCGCATTAGGGTCGCGGCATAGTTAACAATACTGAAACGATAAGACATATTAATAACATTCCCACAAAACAAATAAATCTGAGTGGATTGAGTCACAATCTTTCTAATCCAACCTAAAACCAAACAAAACCTAACTGTAACAAAACCTGTGACTTTTATAGGAAATTATCCAACAGCTGGTTAACATAACAAACGTAATATATATATAAACACCGTAATTGTTTTTTATTTGGCCGGCATAATTATAAACACGTGACTTTTAATCAGACAGAAAATAAAAATAGAAATACATAATCATTGGCATAAAGCCACTTTCAACGATTTGCTTAGCTCCAAAAGATATAATTTGAAAAGCACTGTTGTATTTTATGGAGTTGTTACGGAAATGCTAACTTTCGGAATGGTTTTGAGGCTATGAAGTGGTTCAGGTCGCTTTTCAATATGGCTTACGCAAACTCTCCTACTGCTGCAACACAACCCCTTTGACTCATTTTTCCATTTTAATGCCTTAAAATAATTCATACATTATTCAGGGTTCCAATCGCAATAATCTTGTCTGATTCATAACAGATGTCATGGTCATATTTGAATCCAGAGTTGGTGTTTGCAGTCCACAGTTTGTGTTTACGATGGCATTTTTTGTTATTTCTGACATATTTTGAAACTCAACCCTGTTTCCTTTTGGATTTTTGTGTGTGTATCTTTTAATAGCCACTCAAATCACCTCAGGGTTTTCTTGAGTGTACTTCTTAACTGCAGCTCGGCTGACTTCTGGATGTGTATTTTTTATACTTAGCTGCAGACTCACGTAGTTGTTATAAACGTGGCAAATTCGAGAATCGCCCTCTCCGCTTGGTTCTTTTCTTGTTGACATGGATATGTCTTAGCTCTGGGGGGGGCGGGGGTGTTGGTGATTTTTAAGATGACAAACATGTAACAGGTTTCCATAGAAACTACCAGAAATGTTGTATTGAATATGAACAGCTGTTAAGATAAAATGAAAACATTCCCATTAGACATATCCATGATCTAACCTATTTTCCACAGGGAAATAAATACAAACATTTTAGCGAATTTCCCATAGGGAAGAAGCTATTACCGTAGGTCTCATGGCAAGAGTTAAGCCCGAGACCATGTTATTTTTTCTTCTTTAGGTGCCCAGAGACCAAAAACAATAGTCGTTAAAATATATATATATATATATATATATATATATATATATATATATATATTTGCACACGGATCTCGAAAACAGCACCGAGGATTTTCTTTAAATTTTGGAAATAACTAATTTCCGAGTAGAAAATAAGTTCTAGATAGGTCTAATGTCCAGGAAAATTCGTGTTTTCTTGTAATATTAAGTTTAAAATCTAAAAATTTAACATTACGCTTATGGAGAATAAAATGTAAACAATACAAACCAAAACAGCTGAATAAAATGTAAACAATACAAACCAAAACAGCTGTTTATAACCGTTTGACAGTTCTTGATTGAAGACTGCGGGGAACAACATAGAGGTTATGCATTAATATTTATTTTATGAATTAAATAAATGCAAAATTATCAGGTTACTAAACAATTTGTAAAAACTTAAGGATAACATAGCTGTGCGAAATAAAAGCAGAAAAAAGTATTTCCAAAATCTTCCGTGTTTTGATAGAAAACGGTATTCGTTGAATTGCTTGAAGCCACTGTAACAAACCAATTAATTGATGTAAATTAAATTTCTCTTTTGATTTTCAATCCTCATTCCGTTTATAACCAAATCAGTTGATCACAGGCTAATAATAACGGTGTGGATAATTAAACAGTAAATGATCGGCTTTGGCTAAAAGACGTTAAACGGCATCGCTCAATTGACTAACGTCGTAGCCGAGTTGTAGCATGTCAGTCTCAAGAATTATAGGCCGCGAGTTCCATACCCACCAGGGCGATACTTTTTGTTCAGTGCTATATTAATTATGGTGTATTAAATCGGTTTTATTTCAACCACATAACTGTTTTCATTGAGTAATAGATGTGTTTTAATTCTTCTAATTAATTTTTATAATACATGTCTTATTCTATCCGAGCAAAGCTCGGTCACCAGGTACTTATTATAATAAACGTAATTTGTATAAACATTGTCATTATTTATAATTTGTCCAACAAATAAACATTTGATTTTTAATCATAAAACATAATCACAAAAATTCGTTCTGAGAAATATTATATTTATACACTAATTAGATACCATTGAGTACTTACTATTTTATGCTTGCTTCTTTGGCTTGCTCAATGGTTCAAATAAAAACAGCTGCTATTTATATTCTAAAAGGTAAGATACATATGTTGGAATCCAAAATAAAATTATTTCCCCATAAGATTAACATGGGAACTTTGATGGCGTTTTTAGGGGTTTCCCTGCAATTTTTCGATTTTTTCTCGCCGTAAGAACCATCCTTGGACTTCAACGAACATCTTAAAAAAATAATTGGCCAAATTGGTCCAGGCGTTGTTGAGTTATGCGCTTACCAACACATTTTGCGATTCATTTTTATATTATCTCTATATATAAAATTGAATGTATGTATGTTTGTCTGTATGTATGTCCTTTATGCGTTGCCAAACTACTTATCCGATCGCCATGAAATTTTAGGAAGTTGCTCTACATGTGTCCGGGAAGGTTTTAGTGAAAAAATATTTTCGAAAACCCCATAAGTTTCCATTTTATGACGTTTTAAATTTCTAATGTTAACCTTATGGAGAGTAAGTTTGTTTACAAAATGTCTACAATGAAAACATTTGATTTCTTAGCTACAGCTGATTGGTTTACTTTCCATTAGCTTTACTATCCAATGCCATCTGAATCATTCATTAATGAAAAACTATGAAGTAAATGTGTACTGTAAAAAATGAACAGCTTTATTCACCACGATAATAGTAAACGGTTTTGGGGGATTATGTATTTATATTTTTATTTTCTGTCTGATTAAAATCACGTGTTTATATGATAATTAAAATATTTATATTACTACGTTTATTATGATGATCAGCTGTTGTATATCTTTCCTATAAAGGCCGTATTGCACTTAGTTTTGGTTTGGATTGGATTTGAAAATTGTGAATTAATTCACTCAGATTTATTTGTTTTATGGGAATGTTATTAGTATGTCTTATCGTTTTAGTATTGTTATTCACTATGCCACGACCCAGAATATATAACCCTGCACAATGAAGCCGTAATGGTATTCGACTTCAGAACATGGCAAATCTTAAAGTTAACATGTATTTACTGACAGGCGTTACGAAGTTCGCCGGGTCAACTAGTATATATATATAGTATATATAGTCTATATTTTGGTGATTTTAACGGTCACCATCAGTTCTGGAATTGTTCATCTACAGATCGAAAAGGAAGAGATATTTTTGAAGCTTATATTAACTCACAGCGTATATACCAGCCAATAATGACAAACATGCAACTGTGCGTGCATTAATAGAAACTCTTCTATCGTTGACTTTACTTTTGCCACACCTTATATGTTGCATGTAACTTCAAAGCTGTTCATTTTCCCATTTTAATAAAATTTAATATGACGGGAATTACTAATTGCTAATTACCCAACCAACCTACCTTTTGACAATATTCATATAAATTTTAAACTTGCTGACTGGAATGGATATAAAGCATTTATCGAACAAAGTCTAATGGAGGAAGTAGATACTTATGACAAAGAAATTATCCTAAAACTGTTAATATCAATAAAGTTTATACAATTATTAAAGATGCCTCTAATAGATATATACCAACATACAGAAATAAGGCATACCCGAATAGTTTTTCCTACAAGGAGGACTACCACTAGAAAGTGCTATTGGCCCCCTTTTATTCCCCATTTTTGTGGCAGACATTGAATACAATCTACCAAACTCTGTTAAGACTTCAATATGTGCGGATGGCATTTTAATTTTTCCATCCCATAAGGACATTGAGGTTGCTCGAAATAACTTCCAGAGAACCTTAGGATTAATACATATGCACATGCCAATGATCTAGAATTCAATCCCTCAAAATGTAAGACAATCTGCTTTAGTAGAAAAAGATCTTGAGATCCAAATGTAATAAAACTATCTCTTCAAGGTTTTGAATTACCAATAGTTGAGAAAATCAAACTTCTTGGGGTTGAAATTGATAATAAATTAAAATTTACTGATTATATTAATAAATTACATCTAAGGTGTCTTAAAGACTTATAAATATTTTGAAAGTAAGTAAGTAGTTGTGGCCATAAGGGTGCATATCCTAATTTCATTCTTAACGTATACAAAGGACTGATACGCCCAAATGTAGATTATGCAAGCTTTCTTTTTGCTCATGATTCACAAATAACATTAAATAAACTCCAAAATCAGGCCTTGAGAATTACCGTTGGTACATATAAATCCACCTCTATTGTGTCACTTCACTCAGAGACAGGAATACTTCCTCTAAAAACTAGAAGAAAATTAATGACTAAAAAACTAATTTATAAGGTTATAACCGACCCATCACACCTTGCAATTCACCTCCTACTACATCTGAATTTTCTCAAAAACCATTATCAATAGTGGCAGAAGAAACATATACCAATCTATGTTTCAAGCACCAATAATGTCATTAATAATACATTTTTTAACTTCATAGAAATTTTTTCTTACATAAACATAAGTGACTTAAACAACCCTATAGAATTTGAGGACTACAGATACACCAGTGTTGTAAATCAAGAGAACTTGTTACTGAATAAAAATTAATACAATAAATCAATTTTTAAGAAAATACATTTTTTAAGATAACTTTAACATATAAGAACAGTTTAATTGTTTATACAGATAAGACAACTGATGTGGTAGGAGCAGCCTTTTATATCCCCCAGCTTAATATTTCCAAAAAATACAAGTTATCACAAATAGTTACAAATTATACAGCTGAACGTTATGCAATTTATAAAAGTATAACATTTTTTAATGAACTGCAAGAAACTGTCATAGTTATATACCATAAACAATGAACTTCACTTAGAACATCATGTATGATCCGAAAACAGTACATAATTATGACTTTATCGTTCTGTATTTTTCGGCAATCAACTGGTTCATTTGTTTTGCTACTTTGGCGCTAAAACCGTCTTCACGTTTGATTTAGTTATGCTTTGCCTTAAATGATCGAGTCATCATCGAAGAGGATCGTTTAGATATCCACGTTACCGTAATATGATGTGCCTATTTATCTTCCACTATGATCACCTCATCTTGTTGGCTTTGTAGTTGAGTATTAATGCAACTCATATTATAATGTTACAACAATAAAATCGTTAGGAGCTAGTAAATATGGAACATGATAATACCTTATCATCAACACTACACACGGTTTTCACAGTTTTTTGTGAAGTTATATTATTTTTGGTATAAAACAACAAAACTAGTGGTAAAAGGTTTACTCCAGGGAAATCCCTGAATTCTGATTGGAGATGGAGGTTTTAATTTCAGGTTTTCGCGGCTGCCTCGGCTTCCAACGCTTCATTTTTATGGCCTAACTTCCTCTTAACCGCTGTTTGCTCCGTTAACCTTTTATTAAAGTCTGTAAAATACTACAATCCTTTATTCCATTAAACAATATATAATATGCACAATAATATGTAACTTTTATCGTAGTTGCACTGACTGCTGTTATGCAGCAACGTTCCTGAGAGACAAGTGTTGCTCTGAAATCATAATAACCTACTGCACTGTAATGTGAAGGAAGTTTGCTTTGTTGCAAAATTGTCAAAATAATATGTAACTTTTATCGTAGTTGCACTGACTGCTGTTATGTAGCAACGTTCCTGAGAGACAAGTGTTGCTCTGAAATCATAATAACCTACTGCACTGTAATGTGAAGGAAGTTTGCTTTGTTGCAAAATTGTCAAAAAAACACAACTCTACTTCCTTTAAATGGCAAATTAAATCCGTTCTTGGTTTTGTTTGTATTTAGGTTTATAAAACTTTTCTATGATATGTATTTGTTTTTCTTCCTATCTGATACGTTACATTAACCAATCAGATATCGAATAAGAATAATTGCTGAAGGGTTGATCATATTTAAAACTGACAAAAAATCATTGGTTGGAACGAAAATATTGTTCTAATATTGTTATTGTGGAATACTTTGTTTTAAAACCCTTGTTCTTACTTTCCCATCTTATACATAAAGGGAGGGTATTTGAAGAAATTACTGTATACGTCAAAATTGTTACACAACCACACATCCAGCGTGTGTCTGAATGTGTACAGCCTACTCCGTTGATCCGATAGAGATGAAACTTGGTATGGTATGTATTCACCGTATCTCCAGGTGTTTCTTTCAATTTTAAGGGTAAAAATACTCCTAACATCCCTTAAAAACGAGAAAAATCAAAATTTCTCAAAAACATTCTAACGATTTTGATTAAAATTTGATAGTATACAGGATGTTCATTAAAGTTGGGGACAAACTTCGAGGGCTGATATTACTCATCAAAATAAACTAAAAATGTCCTATAAAAATTTGTCAAAAATCTTTCGTTTAACCGCTAGCCGCTAATTTGTATTTCTTACAAAAATCTTTATATTTCAAAAGCTATCTAAGCTGCAGAAACCAAACGTTGCACACATCTCTATTGGCTAAAGATAAAAATATTCTTAAAGTATCATTTAGTCTCCTTTTATATTTTTTTTATTTTTATTTTTTTTATTTTTATATATACACACACACACACACACACACACACACACACACACACACACACACACACACACACACACACACACACACACACACACACACACACACGCACACCACACACACACACACACACACACACACACACACATATATATATATATAAATTTTAACGACTATTGTTTTTGGTCTCTGGGCACCTAAAGACGAAAAAATAACATGGTCCCGGGCTTAAGTCTTACCATATGAGACCTACGGTAATTAGCTTCTTCCCTATGAGAAATTCGCTAAAACCTACAGAAACAATCAACATGTAAATAACTGGGAGGTCTAATGAGAAAGGTTATCCACGGGGCTTTAGTAACCCTGTATATCTCTCATTAATCATTTAACATGGAGTAAAGATTAAAATAATTACATTCTACATTTTTTTTAGCTGATACCAATGGTCCAAAGAAACTCCATATTTTTTAAACGAATTATCTATAAAAATCCTAAAACGCGAATTCCTGGAGTAACTCCCCTAAAACCTCCTAAGATATGGCGATGTGCCTTGTTTTTGAAATTAAAACTAGCAATTATTTTTTACACCTATGTAGCAAATCACATTAAGATAAAATCGCTTTTACGAGAGTTATCATGAACACGCGCACCAATATTAACAGAAATTTTACTAAATCCTAAATATATTTTATATTAAATATATTCGACAAAAAAGTAAAATGATTAAATACAAGCTAGTGTCATAACTGCTAGAATGTTCTTCCATCGTTAATGACGGGCACACGGCAAACGCCAGATCCGCGCCTGCGGCTGTTTTAATCACACTCCTGTATCCTTTTTGGTCGCGTTTTCATTTTACATGAATAACTTTGATCAAAGAACGAGAGGAAACCCATAATGTAAAATGTCTCTGGCAACGTGGTAACTGCGACCTGACTATTAAATATTTTAATGTAAAAGAAAGACCTTAGCATAAAAATGCAAGTGCATAATCGTTACCTAATATTGTTACCATTTACGGATTCAGCGAAATCATAGAAAAAAAGTTTGAACCTTCGCCCTTGCGTTGATTATACGCATGTGCGTCGGATTTAGTAGGTATTAGATTATTATATGGGCTTCCCTTTAAAAAATGTTGTACTCACAGAATGTGTAAAAAGAAGCAACAGCCCGTGTTGGTGTTAAGGAGAGAGGAGAGGAAGAGAGAGAGAGAGAGAGAGAGAGAGAGAGTCGTTTATTTTCATCTACATTGCTTGGTTGTTTAACTTATTTTATTTTAGGAAAGACATTCACTTTATAAACATTGTTGTTGAGAGATAGTGAATATCTATTAAAATGGGGCAATTTGTTTGTACCAGTTATAATTAAAATAACACTTTATTCCGATGATTTATAAACTAGAATGACTGAGAAACGATTGGCATATATTTCTTCAAGGCTACTCACTTACAATGCTACTCAATTGTGAGTTTTTTATAGTCATGATAAACGCTAACCGTTAAATAAATATACAGTATTGTATTTACTTCCCTTTGAAAAATAGCTTAGATCATTAATATGTCTGAAAAGAATGTTTCCCGTTCCTCTAAAGTCTTATCTTATATGACGCCACCAACCACATAACGTCACCATTTCAAATTTTGGTCTGTTTGATCCAGTTTTCAATTAATAACCTACTGCTAATAATCAGCTGTCTTTGTAGTTTAAAAGATTTAATAGAAATAAAAACAAACAGCTGTCAAATCAATATTAGTTAGTTTATATTGGTCATTGATTTTAAACCCATTTCGAAATCATACTATATTAAAAAGTTATAACGTATGAATAATAATAATAATGGTATAAAGGTTCTAATCTACTTAATTGTAAAGTAATGCTAAATAATGAAGCTGGTCATTTATTTATTTTCTTTGTATTGATTTGTTTAGGATTTCAGGTTTACATTTTGGTATGATAATTTTTTTCTTTAAACTGAATCCTACAACCCGTACAAAGGACGGGCTTACTGCTAGTTAATGTCATAAAACCAATTACACTCACTTATATTTGGTATACTCAATATACACTCACTTTTTATACTTCACTTATATTTGGTTTGAAATACTCATATGAATATGAATCTGACTGATAAACAATATTATTATTAAGGTTGTAGGATTTAATCAGAAAAATCACCCATCTGGCCAGTTTAACATAAAAAACTTGATGAGTCTGATTTATAAAAACTTTGATTAGCTTATAAATTCGTGAATATCTTATTCTTAGAATATTTTTCCAAAGGTGAGGAAGCTTAATAGAATATTAGGATCGACTACAAAACACCCCTGTCACAGCAGACCTGCGTCATTACTTTAAGGATTGGGCTCAGGATTAACCCGGCAGAAGAAAAGTAATCAAATTGTACTAAAATCAGTTGCATCGGTAGAATATTAACAATAAGTTTTGGCTTTTACAAAAACGTTCCGGGGATTATTCCGATAGCGTTGTATATCTCGGTTTTCTTATAAACTCCAGTTTTAGTTATTCGTTTGAAAGTGTAGATTCTCTAAAAATTCTAGATAGCTACTAACCAATAATAGATAACCAACAAACCATTTAAGTACTTGGATCGAACATTTAAACGTGTTAAAGGTGTTTTTTTCGAAAGAATTTAATATTAAAATTATCAGAGCTATAAAATCAACCCCCCAGTTTCGTTAATTACAAATCGAAAAGAGGACCTTTCTCTCTGAAACAAATTGGAGGTTAACAGTCAAAGAAACCTCATTCCTGCTTCAATCCATTCAAAGAAGTGACAATAAGATCCCCAATCGGTTGTCAGCTCTTTGTAGTCACCCTCAATAGGAACCGGATTGGTTGCTTTTGTTGTGGCTTGAAATTTAAAATTACAACTTCATCCTTGGATATCGAAAAGAGAAACAAGTTAAACGGGATATGAGAAGTTGTTTTGATTATCTAAACCTATAAGTAGGCCCACATAGAATGTCGATATCATCAATGGTAGTATTATTAAAAGATCAATGTTGAAGGATTGATTATCGTACATTTTCTATCAAAATAAATATTGTATTTCTTTAGTAACTTAATAGAAACTACAATATATGCCAAAGAATTAGTGACCCCTATTACAAAAATATTTTATTCTTACGTAAATTAACTAGTAGGCCTATTACATATCGTTGGATATAAAAAAAATTGTAATGATTTATTTATTCCTAATTGTAAATTTGAGGTGATATTGTAACGATTAGTTTTTAACGCTTCAGATAGAAGAAGCATTTCAATCATAATTATTTTCTCATTTGTAAACGTCAGAATAACGGCGCAATTTAAATGTTTTGCATGATTGATGGCAGGTTGGGAAGTTATATTACCTGTAATGCTCTGCTACCAACATATTACTGTATTATGTATTGTATTGTACTGTCGCAGTGTGATTAACTGCTGCCTTTCATGATGTATAATATTGTGTAAAGTAATATGACAATATTCCAAAGGTTACCAACTACAGGTTACAACTATAATGATTATACAAACAAGAAAAATGGTTTAACTGTGTTTACTGTGTTTTCACCCCATAGCCTACCACCAAATCCACCACCAAAATCTACATTAACCATATCTACATTATCCGACCATAGCCCGGACGTTCGTTTGGGTCAGGCCAAATACGCCCGGCCTTGTCCATGGCTATGGCTTCCCTACTCACCACCATAGCTCGATGCCTAAACATCATTATCCCACAATAAACCACTTGTTCATGATTCCATTCAACCATAGGGTAGACATTCGTTTTTCTTCATTAATTTTAGCAATAAAATCCAGCTAAATCTGTCCTATGCAGATTAGATTACCATGTACCAGTTATATTAATGAAATGTCACTGCTTCGTATTTAATGTAAGTTATGTTTTAGATTTAAGTTTTATTAGAAAATTCCACACCTCATAGCCTAACTTCCACAACCGAAGTCTACATAATCCTTATCTACATAACCTATTACCCAACCATAGTCTGGACGCGTTCGGGTTAAAGAAATTACGCTAGGCCTTGTCCATGGCTATAGCTTCCCTATTCCCTATTCCCTATTCCCTACTCTCCCACTGCTACCATGATTCCCTGCTACAAAACAAAGTCAGACATTAGTTCGGTCAAGGGATACCTGCCCCCCCGGTCTTTGTATTCAACACTTTTTCAAACGCAAATACAAACCACCAGAATTAGCCGCAATCTACACCTCACCCAAACCCACATAACAGTATCCACTTTGGAACAAAGATATCACAAAGGCTGGGTAGTATTGAACCACTAAAAATTATAATAGGAATTTTCTTCAGGATATGAAGCGGCTATTACAGTATATCCACTGAACAACCGAGCCAGAGGATACGGCTATGACGCCTCACAGTGTATACTTTGTATTGCTTGAATCACAATTGAAATCTTTCAAAACTATATCCTTAGCTTTTGAGTATTTAAAAATACTGAATCAGTTTTTAAATGGCTGTTTTATTATTTTTTTAATATAGCGATCAACTAAATTTTTAAGAGAAGACTACATATTATGGTGGTTTCAGATATTAGTTCTAAGACTTTTTATACTTGAGTAATTTCAGTTGTATCAAACCGTCTACAAGCCACAGAAAGATCAAGTTCACATCCAATTTATTTGTTTTACTAACTACCATGACACCATTGGGATCATGTAAAACATACAGAAATAAATGTCACAGTTAACATAAGAGGCAAATCGTGAATGAGGTTTTTATATGTGCCACCATTGCGATCTCGTAATCTATACATCTGGAAGTAAACTTGACAAGGAACATTACCTTGTATTTGGAGATATTTAAAAATATTTCGTTCAGATTTTTATGAATAGCCATCATTTTCAAATATACCCATCCACTCAAATTTGGAATTATGTTTAATTTAAACTTTAGTTTTTAACTTATTTTCATCCTATAGAATATATATATATATATATATATATATATTATTATTAATATATTATTGAAAAGAATGTTCCGGGCATAGGTTTTGCCATGACAACCAGCTATTAGCTCAATTTTCAATAGGCAAAAATTAAATATAAACTAAAAACGCAAAAATTAAACAAAAAAAATATATTGGTTTCTCATAGTAACAACCATACCTACTCGTTCCCCATGTTTCTCAGAGAGAATAAGAAATTAATATAACTTCCTTATTATCTGTGATATTGTGATAAAGCTTGTTATAAGTTTATAATTTTTACTTTCTCCCCTTATACATAGTACATGGAGAAAGTGGTTTTGGGGTCCCCTGAATCCAAAAAAGTGGTTTTCGACGTGATGTCTGTCCGTCCGTGTATCTGTCTGTGTGTTTGTGTGTGTGTGTGTGTGTGTGTGTGTGTGTGTGTGTGTGTGTGTGTGTGTGTGTGTGTGTGTGTGTGTGTGTGTGTGTGTGTGTGTGTGTGTCTGGATGCGTACAGAGCCACAGCCTACCCCGTTGGTCCGATTTAGATTAAATATATTCACCGTATCTCCAGGCGCTTTTTTCATTTTTTGAATTTTTGATTTTTAAGGGTAGTTCACCCCTAAAAACCCTTAAAAACGGGAAAAATCCGAATCTCTCATAAATGGCTCTAACGATTTTGATTGAAATTTAATAGTTTATAGTGCACAGAGTACTAAATAATTTGACACCACCCGCATGTCTGTAAAAATGACGGTTCAAAAGTTATGGGCTTTTAAATGTCAAAAAATCAAATTTTTAAATTTTCGGTGAAAAAAATAAAATTAAAGTATAACTTGACT
Organism: Nephotettix cincticeps; assembly: GCA_023375725.1. Classification (NCBI taxonomy): domain Eukaryota; kingdom Metazoa; phylum Arthropoda; class Insecta; order Hemiptera; family Cicadellidae; genus Nephotettix; species Nephotettix cincticeps. The sequence continues at coordinate 111,400,355 of CM041786.1, read as the reverse complement.
GGCACCATTGAAACCAACCTAAAAACCTAAGCAAATCAGTATTTTTAATTATTTGTCTACGACTAACGGTTCCAGAGAAAAGTTAAATTTATTGTCCATGATAAACGCAGTACGTTGTCTGAAAGCGCCCAATGTTATTCTTATGGAGAATGTAAAAAAAACAATTTCTTCCTTATTTTCCAACCGTTTTCCATGAAACTTGGTATGAAGCGTAAGGTCAAATCACCCAACAAAACCAACACAAAAAGCATGGTATTACCGTGTGGGGGGGTTTCCCCATACAATTCGAACAGTTAATTTAACTTTGTCTCTCTTGTTTTTATCTTTAGAAATGGGATGATTATTTCTTAAACAATAAATTATTAAATCATATTTAGATTAACTTTGTAGAACATGATAGTTTTATTACAGATTGTCTTTTTTAAATTTATTTAAGGGACAAAGTATGTGTCAGTCCACTGGTACCGTTTATTTTGTTAACGTATACTCAAGTATATAAATGACAAAGCTTTGATATTTTTCATGGCAGCAAATCTAATAACTCATTTACCATGTTATTCTTTTGGATGTTCTTTAAATTGATATAAATTCATTAATTTTATAAACATACCGTGATAAAATTTAATCTGTGGATTAACCTGTGATCGTGCTAATTTCCATCATTTCAAATGTTTCGTAAATTAATGCAAATCACTTAGAGGGCAGGTCTGCTGCTATGGGGGTATTAACCTACTGAACACCCTTAATTTTGTCGTGGTTTCGGATTCTAAATTAAATAATATTTTTACACTTAAAAGTGATTAACTGTAGAGATGTTATATTAATAATTTTTAATCCCAAAAACGAAGCAGTAAGGTTTTATATACTTATTCATGTTATTTTTATGGTTCATGTAGTTTCAAGAGATTATGATCATTAAATGTATTTTGTATTAATTTTTTTGTTTTTCAAACCACTTTTTTATTTATAGCTAATACTCTCTTAATTGTCATATGGGGATTAACATTAAATCATAAAAATACCATAAAACAGGATCTTCCATATGCAAAAATTAAGTTGATATTAAAAAATAACAGCCATAGATACGTTACTTCAAAAACAAAGGAATACCTTCCATTTTAAAATGTCTCTATATTGTCCCAATGGTGACACAGCTAAATGAAACACTCTGTTACTACTAACGATTGGTCAATTCCGAAAACTTGTCCAACTCTAGTCCTTATTATGTAGTATCACAAACGTCACTGCGCACCGATAGGTTATAATCACATGTTTGATCGTGTTTTAGGTTATTATTTTATTTACAAAAACTCATTTAGTATGCTGAAAATCAATAAATTAATACACTTTGAAGCTGAGGATTGAGCGTAACAATAGGTTTGAAACTAGTGCTGAAGTTATGGAGATAGGAATGTTTCACACATCTTAGACACTAACCAATAGTTGGTAATGTTTATGGGGGACGATGATTAATAAAACGCACACATAAATTACATATCTAACTGATATTACATATGAACCAGAGTTTATTGAAAATTTATAGCTTTACTTAGTATGGGGTCCAACAGACTCCAAAAGTGTAACTGATGACAAATCATTTACTGAATTGTTGTCTTATAAAATGTTACAATAATGTTGCTTTGAGTATTTTTCTATACAGAAACAAGTATGATTCAATTTTAGCCAACCAAACGTAGGCGCTAATCCACAAGAATATTGGAAAAATTAGGGCGGTGAAAATGTCTTGCGAAAGTAGTACTTATTTGAGTCAAGACTTTAAAAATCACTTTCCGTCCATGGGAGGATGAGCCTTAATTTTGGAAAGAATAGTTATTATTGGTTGAAACACCTTGGGAGAAATCCACCCCTTCTAATAAATGAATGAATGAACTACAGTTTATGAATAATCCGAAATACAGATATAATTTTATTTTAAATCATAATACTCTTTTAATCTAAACTAAGGATACGTTTTTAGAAGAATAAACGTGATACTCAATTTGATGCACAGTAAAATGTTAGTGATTATGAAGATGTTTAATATCTATGTATGGTTTTCAGTTAATGTTCAGTTGAAGTGTTCTGGGACGGTTAAAGAAATAAGAGAAGGATTCTTTGTAATAAAATTTAAATGTTGAAAGACCTTTAAGTTCCAATCATTTAAAATCTTCTTATTTTAAATTGTTTCATACTATATTACTTGGCATACAAGTGTGTATACCAAATTATATAATGGATATAAATATCCTTGATGAAAATAAAAGTGAAACACTCTTGTGTTTCAATATATATCATAATTAAACTATTGACTAAAAGTTGGTTCCCCATTATTGTGTTTGTGCCAATATTCTTTCATGACGTTGTTTCGCTGTGTTGCTTCAAAGTTACTCTGCGTGTCGAGGGTTAAGTGAAACTCTTGGCATGAGACAAGTTCTAACTTCTACTTCAAGCTAGCTCTTAATAACAATTCATCCCACATTGAGCCCTCCCTGTCAACTTCTTCATTCACTTCTTGTCTCACTTGAAATGAGACAGTTTCATTTAATCATGTGAAACTTTAGGAGTAAAATCTATTTCAAAATGATTGTTTATGCATAATGTACTAGGACTAGCAGACAAAAAAGGATTTTCAATATTCCATGTAACGAATCAAATAAAAATCGAAGGACTTCAACACAAATTATACACATTTTTGACTAAAGTAATCTATAATTAAAATTCACGAATTCTAGATTTATTTTCTTAATTAATTATTATTGGTGTAGTCGTATACTATCTGTAGGATGAAATCCTATATAACCTTGTCAAAGAGAAACAACATTGCTGCAGTTCCATTTGCAGTTTATACTCAGATTATACCGGGGGGTCCAATAATACACAATTACAAACTTTACTTGACCATTAGCGCGGGTCCGTCTGTGCGCTCAACTTTCCCTTGCCAGCCTTGTCGGTTGTGACGTACAGGGTGGAACGTCACCACGACCGCTGCTCTGTTGTCCCCACTGTGGGGGCTTACCATAGATGTGGTAAGTATTTGTTATAAAATTGAAATTTCATCCAGAGATTACCATTTGAAATGGCGACCTGCCAAGGTAGGTTTTAAGCGAAGCATGAATGAGAAATGAGTGTAAGATGATTGTAGTGCGATTGTAGTCTTGTTACTCACATATTTCTTAGACCGAACTGTCGATAATTTAGCCCTACAGTCAATAGTATCTAAAGTACCAACAGTTTAACGTGGAGTCCGAACCACTGACTCTGAATTACGAAATGGTTTAATTATAAGGATGATCTTTGCGGATTAACGTAGTATTCAATAGTGCGGATGTTTTAATCCACACAAGAGAACACTACAGTCACCGACCTACCAGATGTGCTAATATGCCTCGTTATTCCGTCTAGACCGGAAGGTAGGTACGACGTACCTCTTATATTTGTTTTAGTAGTTCCCTTACATCTGGGTTTATTCTCCTGTTATATGCAGCCATACCTTTTTATATACCGTATTCCAGCTCTTATATTTCCACCACTCCTACGCCATCCATCCGTTTAACATGCCTATCCCACCTCGGCTCATCATTTCTTGTAAATGAAAAATTAAATGAAATGTAAAATCTTTCATTTAAGCGGGCAAAGCTGGGGCCATTCGGTCCATTATTTCACTTAATATAATTACCATAGCTATAATTTAATACTGTATTTAAAATTTAAAAATTGTATAGATAGATTTAGATAAATATTGTTATACAAAAGCATTACTGTACGTCATCGTTTTATCAGACACAAAACGTCATTTCATATCCTTTGTCTTGTCCAGTGTTATTATTATTATTATTTAGTATTTCATTATTACGAGATTAGTATTTTTATTATTATCGTATTCATGTTCTAAGTAGTTTCCTTGCGGATATTTGTAATCTAAACTACTGTATTATTTGCTAAGTTTTCCTTTTTTAAGGCTCTTAGTTGAAATAGCATGAGGAGATATGAATCAACCAATGTTGATTTGTTGGTTTTCTTCTAGATACTTTGTTTTCCCAAAACAGTCTTATTTCATGATGGATAATATACCTGTTTTATGTGACATGGAAGTTTCGGAAACTTTGGTTTTCCAATTTGACGATTACGGTTTTGTTTATCTTTTCCAACTGTTATAATCATTCTTTTCTCTTCTCTTGATTTTATTACTATTGGATTTTTTAAAATTAGTGCCATAAAAAAGTTAATACTATCAGTATATTAAATAAAGGTTTGGACAAGACTGCACAACATTAAAAGTAATATTTAATTCGTCCATATAATTTTGATTCAAACTCGCATGTTCCCCGGAGACGTAATAACCCGAGACTCCGGGCTTGTATAATCATCTCTGTTGACCCAGCTGACGCTTTTATTATGCAATTTTTCGCTCTAAATGAGATTAACCTTTTTGTTTCATGGTTTACTTTTAAAGAAATAATTTACGAAATTAAATTGTCTAAAATCTTTGTTATTATGTTGTAATATGTTGGCAAGTGACGTAGCCAACTTGAGACTATTTTTATCAATTATTTTTCACAACACAAACACAATTATACTTTGATGGGCAATAATAAAACCTCCCTGGATTTTGGAGACATCCAAAAATGTGGGATAAACAATGAGGTATTTTAAATGAATTAGCCTGTATAGGTATTAATTTTAAATTTTAAGTGTTGATTGAAGTGTTTTAATTCTTTATATATCCCATTATCTTACTTAAAACTAATCTTATAATCCTAATTACTTAATTGCTCATAAACCTAAAATTATTATTTCTAATTCATTCAAATCCAACCCGGTCCATGAAAAGAGAAATAAAAGCTTAGAAATATTTTAATTTAGTATACAATAATTTAAAACGTGAGAGAATTAACATTAGCAATTTGCAGATTTATCGTTTTGGTATGCTACTGTGTACAAGATTGCAGTGCATAACAGATTTTTAGTTTTTTAAACTTTATGAAAAACTGGTAGAACAACCAACTGTATTTGTTTGATAGAAAAATACTCAAACTGTACTCAAAGAAAAATACACAAAAATATAAAAAAGTTCCATTCAAAAACGATGCTGGTTTTGTAGCTAATTTGTAGCACCAAATCATCTACTTTAATGTCACAAGTAGAAATCGTCGTAACGATTGAGTATAGTTTTTATATAAGCTTTTAAGTAAGTGTAGTGATAATAAGGGTATTTTTACTTGTACTTATCACTCGTCAAATTAAACCCCTGATTTCAAGTGCAGCTTGAAATTAAAGTTGATCCCTAATTTATAAATATAAAACAAGACAAGAACGAATATTGTTAATATTTTAGTACCGTAATAATAAAACGGAAATGTTTATTTGAATTTTTTTCAAAAATGTTTTAGGCTACGTCTAAAATCTATTCTTCTTATTAAATAAAATACGAAAATGATTTAATGATTTAGATGGAAAAGACTAAGTTGGACGAAACTGTGTCGGATGGTGAGTTGTCAGAGTTTGTCGGTTGGAGACAGTTTGCTGCCATTCAGTGATGCGGAAGTAGTTTGGCGCAAATTACTCGACTGTCCTGAGTATTTGCTGAGCGGTTCGACCGACTACTCGACCGCAGTCAAACACATCAATAAACAATCATATTACGGAAAGAATATTTAAATATAAAACTAATCTAAATTAAATATCTAAGTAATATTGTTTCATTTTACAGTATGATTATCATAAAATTACTGTACTTAATATGGTTTATAGTAAATTTACCGTAATTAATAGTATTTATCAAAGTTATTTTATATTCACTACCATTCATGACAATCCTATAGTGGTTTGAACATAACAACACCTTTTTCGAGAGAAATTTTAAAGCAAAAGTGAATAATAATATGATAATATGCGACACCTTGAAATATTGTTTGCAATATAAGTATTTGAAACTATATTTTACTGGCTGTCTTGTATCACCTTACCAATCGTTCAGAACAGTTTACATAGTAACGAGATATTACTGTCTCATATACCTAGTTATGAGACAGTAATGTAGTTATGAGACATAATCCCAACCAGTTTTATATTATTTATTACATTATGTAGTAATAAAACGTTAAGCCAACCATAATATATTTATCTATTTAGATATATGTGTGACATTTGTCTATGGATTATGGTTGAAATTATAGTTACTATCTTTTATACTATTTTAAAAATCAGTATTAGAGTTACGAAAATATATGATATTAACATTAAAATATAATTTAAATTGTAAATTTAAATATAATATTAGAATAGCCATAGAGATAGTTACTATCTAAATATAAATCGCAAAGTAATAAAATGCTTGTGAAAATCTTGTGATTTAATGTAAGTTAAGAATTTCGTAGCTCCACATTTGAATATAATGATTCTGTTTAAATTTATAATTTTCCATTTTAAACAAAACTTACCTTTTCTTTGAGTTAGTAATTAAAATCAGTGGAAACGTTAGCCAATAAAATTTGCAGTCTTGGTAAACATTCCTTACAGAGAAACAAAGTTTTGCGGTTGAAAGTCAATACGAGGTTTTTCCATCACAGGTATTTGCATATTGAAATCCACAATTTTCGATTTGAATTTCCCTTTCTGATAGATGTTCTAGTTGTCAACTCGTAAATATGGTACACGAGTTTTGAACATAAAACAAAGTTTTAACGAATACAATCCAATTTAAAATATATGATATGGTCTTTTTAAATGTTTAATTAATAAGTCAGTAAGAGGAAAGCTTTAGATGAAAATATCTCACCTTTAAAATAATAATTAACACAAATTCGTTAGTTATAAACGACTTGATATCTTTACAAGTTTGGTTTTTTACGGTTCACGTCAGTAGAATGAATAATAGGTTAGATAACATCTTAGCAGAATTCACAAGGTACCTAGCCTACTATTTATTAATTTACAAGTGATATTTATATACAGAATATTTGATATATTTGAATATTGTTGAATAACTAAGCTATGTACGTTTACAATGGAATTCTGTAAATCTGAGGAGTTTAATTATCTTTTCCAATCGATTTTCGATCTTTCAACTTTCAAAGACTAAATTTCAAGTTGTTAGGTGTGCAGTGCTACGAGTAAGTATTACGTTTATATAACACGGTTTGGGCATATTTAAAGCAACTGAATAATTGGGCAACATTGATATTGTAGTATTGTATTACTTATTTTAAAGGTGTGTAAGGTAAAGGTGTGTTAAAGAACTGTTATTTTTCTATTATGTTATTGCATTGGGATATATAACTCTATTAAAGTTATGTAGGGGCATGCTGTTTGTAATATAGCTTCATGTTAAAAAACATCTATTTACCATCAAAATTTGTAATTTTTAAATCTGTACTTACAAGTATTTATAAAAAAACTTGATATTGTTATGTGGCCATTGTAATTGTTTAATAATAATTACTACAAACACCTTGATATATTTTACTAGTTTATTTGCATGTGGTCTTCAAATTTAAGTGAGACAAAACAGAGAAAAGATAAATACCAAAATATACCTGTTTCTCGAAAGCAAATACAGAATCGAAACTAACATATAGAATATAATGGAAAAACTTTTTATCTAGAACACATGCATGCGTTTTAAATTTTGAATTAAATTTTACATCATATAATGTCCTGTTTTGGGGATGTTTGTGCTAGTGACGTAATTTTAAGGGGCTTACCTGTAATTGCAAAATACGCTGTGATATGTATTTGTGTTTGTGTAAATATGTGTGAGTGTGAGTGTGTGACCATTTCCTTTCCACCTTCCAACATTGGTTTACTTGAGAGAAATATTTATTTGATTCTTAAGTTAGATTAGCGTAAAACCCATCCACCCAAACCCAGTGGACACATATATGGGCCCGTTTTGTCCCCTAACGTAGCCTCAGGGCCGTATAATGCCACGTGTGAGCCTCCCTCTAAAGTTTTATTTTATTCAGCTGTTCACGTGAAAATTGAATAATAAAGTTTTCCTACAACTGTTATCAAAAGTGTAAGTTTATGCTCTACAATGCAATCTTAAAACAGCTGTTTATAGGTGAGCGAACGAAAAATAAATGACTGTACAAAAAGTCATTTACTTTTCACACGGCTATTAGTCATTTTTTCATACCCCAGTGTTTCTAACCTAAAAGAACGACAAAGTATAAATCATCACTCATTTTAACAGCCATGTGGTGTAATTTATCATTCATTTAAGTTGGTCGTACTGTTCAGATTTAGGGTTTACAAAAACTATACAATTAGAATGAGCACAATTCAATTAATGCCATAATGTAGCCAATCGCCATCAAAACTTAAACATACGTACATACATTATTTACGAAAGCTTTCCTCCTCAAGGTAATCTATAGCAAAAGACACACCTATTTCATAAATGAAACAGCGCCCAACAAAACCTTGCAAAACTAAAACCTAGCATATTGGTGGTAAATTACTCAACAACTGACACTGAAATAGCAGACAGCGTCGAGTGGTTATTATGGGAATTCCATGATCATCGACCAGACCTTGACCTACGTGGAGAGGGAAGCAACAAGCACGTGTTTATTTTATGTTCAATTATGTTGGTAAAACTGGCAATATACAAATATCTGTTTCAGCTATTCTGTGCTGGATGAGAGGATTTACTATCTTAGAATCAAAATTTTTATTTGCTAAATATGCATCCAAAATAATATAGTTGCAGGAAAAATGTTGTTTTAAATCGAGTGAATGTGATTTCGCTAAATTACCACGCTCCGCTAAGCGTCGCGCGGTAACTATTTAGCTCGAGTTATGAAGACACGCTTTCCACTCTTAATATTTAAATAACTATTATACTGTTAAGTTATTTTATTAAAGGACAGAGCAGTTGAGAAAATAAAGGGTACATATAATTTCATTCGTTATAGTTCTTATCATAAAAACTTGCAATCATTATGAACGGGCTATAACTTTTAGCTGAATAATGATGCAGGATTTACTAGTGACTGATGATGCGGGGGTGTCAAGAATCCTCTGGCTGCGTACCCTCTACAAATGACACAACTAAATCTATATTTATGGTGGTTGTTGTAGCTGAGTCTTTCATATGCTTGGAACCAGTTAATTAATATTTATCTTCTTCGACAAATAAGGTTCGATAGGTTCATTGTTTACCGCTTGTTAAATAGTACTTGTTAGTAGTTGTGTAAATTTAGATATTTTGATCAACCTTCCTACCTTATAGGTGAGAAAAGTTAGTTTTATCTAACTGAAATTTATCTGCAATAATCTTAGACTATCCTTACACTCTAAGGCTCTAAGGATGACAGTACTACAACTACTGTCATCCTTTGAGCTGGGGGTTGATCTAATATTTAAATTAAAATCAAATGTAGTTGTAAATTATGTAGACTATTGAAGTACAATTACTGTACAGTATACTAGCAGTTTAGCCCGTGTTGTATGGTTTAGTGTTATGAAGAAAAATATACTTATTATGATGATGAGATATTTTCCTAAAATCTTAATAATAAATATACGGTACCAGTGGACTGACACACACTTTCTCCCTCAAGTAAATTTAAAAAAGACAATCTGTAATAAAACTCTCATGTTCTACAAAGTTATTCTAAATACCATTTAATAATTAATTGTTCAAATTGTATGGGGGAACCCCCCCCCCGGTAATACTAAGCTTTTTTGAGCTGGTTTTGTTCGGTGATTTGACCTTACACTTCATACTAAGTTTCATGGAAAACGGTTGGAAAGTAAGGAAGAAATTGATTTTTTTTATATTCTCCATAAGAATAACATTGGGCGCTTTCAGATAACGTACTGCGTTTATCGTGGACAGTAAATTTAACTTTACTCTGGAACTGTTAGTCGTAGACAAAAAATTCAAAATACTAATTTGTTTAGTTTTTTAAGCTGGTTTCAATGGTATCAGTCAAGTTATACTTTACTTTTATTGCTTTCGCTGAAAATTTAAAAATTTTATTTTTTTGATATTTAAAAGCCCATAACTTTTGAACCGTCATTTTTACAGACATGCGGGTGGTGTCAAATTATTTAAACTATAATAAATATATACTATAATATACTATAATTTAAACTATAAACTATCAAATTTTAATCAAAATAGTTAGAGTAGTTTTTGAGAAATTTGGATTTTTCACGTTTTTAAGGGTTTTTAGGGGTGAACTACCCTTAAAAAAATGAAAAAACGCCTGAAGATACGGTGACTATATATATATACATGCCAAATTTCATCTAAATCGGACCAACGGGGTAGGCTGTGGCACTGTACACATCCAGACACACACACACACACACACACACACACACACACACACACACACACACACACACACACACACACACACACACACACACACACACACACACACACACACACACACACACACACACACACACACACACACACACACGGACGGACAGACATTACGTCAAAACCCACTTTTTTGGATTCAGGGGGCCCCAAAACGGATATATCCACCCTCAACTCAAATTCTAAAATTTTGACGAAAACAATACTTTCTCCATATATTATGTATAAGGGGAGAAAGTAAAAATTAACAGTATCAGTGGACTGACACATATTTTCTTCCTTAAGTAAATTTAAAAACGACAATCTGTAATAAAACTATAATATTCTTTAAAATTTATCTTTTTATAATTATTTTTTAATAATTATTAATCTAAATTAATAATTATTTATGTTTCAAAAAATCATCAAAGTTCTGGAAATAACAAAAGAAACAAATATAAATTAATTGTTAGAATTATTATGGGAGGACCTCCCTCTCAATATTACCAAGTTTTTTTTAAATATGGGTTTTTTGTGTGATGTGACCTTACGCTGCATACCAAGTTTCATGGAAAATGGTTGGGAAATAAGGAAGATATTGTTTTTAATATTCTCCATTACAATAACATTGGACGCTCTCAGACAACGTACTGGGTTTACCATGTACTGTAAAGTTAACTTTTATCTGGAACCGTTAGTCGAAGACCAATTATTCAAATAACAATTTCTTTAGTTTTTAAACTGATTTTAATGGTAGCAGTCAAATTATATTTTACCTTAATTGCTTATGCGGATAACAAAAAAAAAATGGTTTTACATTTAAAATCCCATAACTTTTGAACCGTCATTTTTATAGATATGCAGGTGGTGTCATATGGTTTAGTACTATATGCACTATAAACAACTACTAAATTTTAATCTAAATCGTTAGAGTCAGGATGGACGAAACGTTGAGGGCTACCTGCCACATGCGCCAAAAACTACGCGGGACATTCCGGTAAAGCAAGCAGGTGTTAGTGCCGCGAAAACCAACATTCGTATATTAAGTACCATTAGTAGTGTGTTTAGTTGTTGTATGTGGCCATGGAATACACACTAGATCTCATGCAAAATTAATGAGAAATGATTTGAATTTTCCCAAGAATAACATTGGGTGACTTAAAAATGTATTGTGTTTACTTTTAAATTAAAACTTTCCTACAAACATTTCTCCAATACTATAATACGAGCAAGGTTTATATATATATTTGCACACAGATCTCGAAAACGGCTCTAAGGATTTTCTTTAAATTTTGGAAATAACTAATTTCTGAGTAGAAAATAAGTTCTAGATAGGTCTAATGTCCAGGAAAATTCGTGTTTTCTTGTAATATTAAGTTTAAAATCTAAAAATTTAACATTACATTGTTTATGGGGAATCAAATGTAAACAATACAAACCAAAACATCTGTTTATAACCGTTTGACAGTTCTTGATTGAAGTCGGCAAAGAACAATATGTGAATAGAGGTTTTTCATAAATATTTATTTTATGTATGTAATAAACGTAAAATTATCAGCTTACTAAACAATTTGTAAAAACTTAAGAGTAACATAACTGTGCGAAATAAAAGCAGAAAAAAGTATTTCCAAAATCTTTCGTGTTTTGAAAGAAAACGGATTTGTTGTATTGCTTGAAGCCACTGTAACAAACCAATTAATAATTGATGTAAATTAAATTTCTCTTTTGCTTTTCAATCCTTATTCCGTTTGTAACAAAATCAGTTGATCACGGGCTAATAATAACTGTATGGATAGTTAAACAGTAAATGATCGGCTAAAACAATTGAGGTTGGCTAAAAGACGTTAAACGGCGTTGCTCAATTGACTGACGCCGTAGCCTTAACTGAGGTCGCGAGTTCCATCCCCACCAGGTGCGAAACTTTTTGTTCAGTGCTATATTAATTATGGTGTATTAAATGGTGTATTTGGTGTATTTAAATGGTGTATTAATTATGGTGTATTTAAACCACATAAATGTTTTCATTGAGTAATAAATGTGTTTTAATTTTTATAATTAATTTTTATAATACATGTATTATTCTAAACGAGCAAAGCTCGGTCACCAGGTACTAGAATAATAATGCGAGTAGTAATAAGGAAAATACGAAATTATTTAGTTTATATATGCCTTAGCACTGAAGGGGGTGTGTTAGTAGTTTGCGTCACGGACAAATTGTAACGGATGTTAGAAAAATTCTAAAAACTTTGGGTAAATGTAAAAATAATTCTCATATTTTTGAATAGGTGGAACAGAAAATACATTAAAAATTAAAATGTAAAAAGGAAGTCAGTTAACTAATAGAATGCAGTACTAAAACCTAATAGTGAATCAATGAACGTTTAGTTCAGCATAAACCATAAGAAATACATTTGACATCCAATAAGCTTAGTTATCGGTAAGGCTTAAGTATGTAATGGGCGTCTGAAATTGGTGATTGGAGTTAAATCCGCCACATAAATCCTTCCGTGAGCAGTGATTGAGAGTTAGACTTTATCGAATCGATGGTTTGCTTTGATCTCTAGATATTTAAAGCCTGCTGCCTCTAGCACTGTTGGCTGTGAATAGGCGCACTTCAACGCGTAAAATTTAATCTCAAAGGTATATGAAAAGGAATGTAGCATAAAATACAAAATATATTACCATACTAGCATTGATAAAGCATATCTACTGTAATGTATGAGCGTTTTGGTTGGAAAGAGTGTAATATTGATATTTAAAAGAAAGAATAGTTTTAATACAATAAATTGAGTTATTAATCAATGAACGGACATGACAACATATTTTTTGTTTAGTTTTATTACCAACATTTTTTGCAATGCTGAGGGAATTGCTTAGGTGTGGACATATAGAGAGATACAAGGGAGAATACAATACTCTCAGAGTACAGCGTGGACAATACAGGGGTTTCAGAATTCTTTACCAATCTGTTCAGGTATTATTCCTGAACCAGTTTTTATAACACGGGAGATTTGGTATAATAAAAAGACAAATCTAACAAATTATAATTTTATAGATGAAATAAAATACAAGATAAATATGACACTTTGAGTGATGCTACGCACAAGTGCTGGACGTCCTCCCTGTTGGAGCAAGGCCAATCTGCATGTTTTTTATTGTTGTAGATGGTTTACCTAAAGAATCATCTACTTCGGACGCTCTGTAATATTCTTCTCTGTGCACTGTGTGCATCATGTATGGCGTCTCTGTCCCTAAACTGAGGGCTCTGCTGATTTAAATCATCTACCTCGGACGCTCTGTAATATTCTTCTCTGTGCACTGTGTGCATCATGTATGGCGTCTCTGTCCCTAAACTGAGGGCTCTGCTGATTTAAATCATCTACCTCGGACGCTCTGTAATATTCTTCTCTGTGCACTGTGTGCATCATGTATGGCGTCTCTGTCCCTAAACTGAGGGCTCTGCTGATTTAAATCATCTACCTCGGACGCTCTGTAATATTCTTCTCTGTGCACTGTGTGCATCATGTATGGCGTCTCTGTCCCTAAACTGAGGGCTCTGCTGATTTAAATCATCTACCTCGGACGCTCTGTAATATTCTTCTCTGTGCACTGTGTGCATCATGTATGGCGTCTCTGTCCCTAAACTGAGGGCTCTGCTGATTTAAATCATCTACCTCGGACGCTCTGTAATATTCTTCTCTGTGCACTGTGTGCATCATGTATGGCGTCTCTGTCCCTAAACTGAGGGCTCTGCTGATTTAAATCATCTACCTCGGACGCTCTGTAATATTCTTCTCTGTGCACTGTGTGCATCATGTATGGCGTCTCTGTCCCTAAACTGAGGGCTCTGCTGATTTAAATCATCTACCTCGGACGCTCTGTAATATTCTTCTCTGTGCACTGTGTGCATCATGTATGGCGTCTCTGTCCCTAAACTGAGGGCTCTGCTGATTTAAATCATCTACCTCGGACGCTCTGTAATATTCTTCTCTGTGCACTGTGTGCATCATGTATGGCGTCTCTGTCCCTAAACTGAGGGCTCTGCTGATTTAAATCATCTACCTCGGACGCTCTGTAATATTCTTCTCTGTGCACTGTGTGCATCATGTATGGCGTCTCTGTCCCTAAACTGAGGGCTCTGCTGATTTAAATCATCTACCTCGGACGCTCTGTAATATTCTTCTCTGTGCACTGTGTGTATCATGTATGGCGTCTCTGTCCCTAAACTGAGGGCTCTGCTGATTTAAATCATCTACCTCGGACGCTCTGTAATATTCTTCTCTGTGCACTGTGTGCATCATGTATGGCGTCTCTGTCCCTAAACTGGAGCTCTGCTGATTTAAATCATCTACCTCGGACGCTCTGTAATATTCTTCTCTGTGCACTGTGTGTATCATGTATGGCGTCTCTGTCCCTAAACTGGAGCTCTGCTGATTTAAATACGACGCTTAAACTGACCTTAGAGCAATAATATGAAGAGTTTCGTTGACACACTGTGTAGCATCACAAAGGTAATACCATGTATTTTAAATAGTAAGTGTCGACATCATATATACCAAAATACTTTCTAGAACAGTTCATCAGTTTGCGTATGACTGAAAATACAAGACGAATTCCATTAAAATTTCATTGACTGCTATGGAACATATTTCAGTGAAATTTATAAATGTCGTTTAATAGTTTTTGGGTTTAAAATTTAAGCTAACTAAACTAGGCTTATGGTATTTTTAAGAAAAAACCTTAAATCAAATGTTTAATATTAACAAAATTTACACAGTGAAAAGGATTTCATCAGCTTATAGCAAGACCTGACGGGATACGGGATATATAGTATCTATATATGCAATTTTAATTGAACTTTTTATAAATCAATCCAGTTATTATGAAACGAAGCAAGGAAGCAGATTATAACCGTACCATTACATTAATTATTAGGAGTATTTATCTTCCGTCTTGGTTAGGAATTTCAGTAATATTGTTTTCTGTTTTAAAATGTAAAAAGTAATACTTTTTAATCCTTAAATACCCATAACCATGACCCACTGCTTTAGTGGTGAATAATTGGGCACATAGGTTTAGGTCATAAATAAATTAGCCAGAGGTAAACGCTCATTGTCAGTCAGGAGTCACCCGTCGCCGTTTTCGAATCAGGACCGTCTGGCTTCCTCAGCGCATTACTCCTGGAGCTAAGCTAAAAACTGAAATATTAACTACAAAATTACAATATTAACTGGCTACATCGATTACTAAATGGAAAAAGAAACACAATTCTTCAAACCTAAATGTTTGTGGTATAGGTTTTAGCAGAGAAAAGTTTTCAAAAATGTATAATATCAATCTAATATTGCGTCAAAATTGGTGTACACTTAAAATTAATTAGACTTAATTACAGGTTTGGCTTAATTTAGGTCGTGGTTTTTAAGGAGCTCCCCTTATGTCCACTGATCATTAATCTCATATCCTCAAATCTCCTGAGTGTTTAACTAAGGCCATTGAAACGAAATATAAATATTAAAAAATGTCTTCAAGTAATAATTTATTCTGTTAACACATTGTTTAGAGAGGTTGAATTTCAGGTCGGGGTAGGACAAAGCTGGATGTACAAAGCGGTTAATTGGTTTACACCCCTCCCGCCTCGCCAGACGCCGAGTGACTGTCAGGACAAAGGCTGGCTGGGCCTTTCCGCACGGCACGGCGCGGCGCGGCGCGGCGTAGCCAGCAGCTGGCCTACTTACTCTCGTCTTGTGTTTATACAAGACAACAGCTCTCACTTAGATCCCTCCAACAGCTTCCTTATATCTACATTACTTTGAAATCAACTTTTAATCCAATTTATTTAACAGTTTATCGTAGTAAGTAACTTGTAAACGTTTACAATATTTGATTAGAATTTAAAAATTATTTTTATATTAATATCCTTTTAACGGTTTTAAAACATTTAATCCCATGCGTAAGCAATAAGTAATAAGCATTTTTATGAATGCGAAATAATATTAATAAATAATAAATAAGATGTTTGAGATTATAAACTTCCTCCCTCCAATCACCATTAAATTTGCTTAAAATATGTTTTGGGAATTCATCTGTTTAACCTAAAATTTAGTTTAATTATACTTTCCGCAACTGAAACGGAGCTCTAAATGATCTCCAAAAACATAGTTCAACTAGGGAACTGAAAAACTACACGGTAAATCTTTCGGTTCCTAACCTCAATATGTGGGTTGGACAGCATTCACATATATGTATCATGTTTTGTGACAGTGGAGAAAACCATTCACCTTTTAAAGACTGTATTAATTGTGAAGACTTTAGTAAACTTAATACTGTTTTTAAAAACGATTTAGAAGTAGATTGTAGTAGACTTAGGGTTGTTCATCAGAACATTAGGAGCTACAATAAAAATATAGACGAATTTTTAATTGTATTACAAGGTTGTGGGATGAAATTTGATTGCATAGTTTTGACAGAGGCATGGCTTAATACAAATACTCAATTTATAAATATCCCAGGTTATAATATTTTTGTTTCTGATAACAACCTTAATCAAAATGACGGTGTTGTAGCGTACATGAATGATTCTCTATCTGTTCGGTGTAGCCAGCTGCTAATCGGCGGTGTAGCCACGGCCTTATCGCTGACCTTCGACTGGGCCGGTCAATCCTGTGATCTTCTTGTGGCTTACAGAAGCCCGAATACAAACCTTTCTTTTTTTATTGATGGGATCAAGGATTATTACTCTAGTAATTCATCGGTTCATAGTACTCAGATTTTTACCGGTGATATTAATTGTAATATAACTAATATATCGTGCAATTCAATTGAAGAAAAATATATTGATACGATGTCGGAATCGGGGCTTATATCTTGCATTGACAGAGTGACTAGGCCGAGCAGTAATTCGTGTATTGACCATTTCTTTATTAACAATTTAAACTATGCAGAAGTCACTCCCGTTGTTATTGAGACTAATGTAACTGACCACTATACAATTTCTTTAGACATCATGCAACCCGGTGTCACTTCGAATAAAGAAAATTGTATCTTTCAAAATAGGATAAATTGGACCAAGGTGGAATCCTTTCTGACCCATTGTAACTAAAGTGAAATTTTAAATTGTAATGATGTTGACGAGTGTGCTTTGAAATTAACCCACCATGTTAAAACTGCTTTGGATTTAGCAATTGAAAACGTTCAAATTAACTCAAAATATCGGAAGCTGAAACCATGGATATCGAAGGGAATTATAACATCAATTCGTAAGCGTGACTTGCTACATAATCAACTGAAAAGGGAACCCTTCAATGCTTCGTTAAGAAATCGCTACACGCGATACCGCAATATGTTAAATTTTTTGATTAAAAAAACTAAGTACACTTATTACAAAAACAAGATTGATCAGGCAGGAAGTAATGTTAGAAAATTCTGGGCACTTGTGGGAGAAGTTGCGGGACGTCCTAGGAAAGTGGACCGGTTCCCGGTTGAGGGCTTCTGCGATAATGGCGAGTCTGTCTCACAATCCGATATTAAGAATTTAAGTGATACGTTCAATATTTTCTCTGCAAATGTAGGAGCAAATCTAGCTAACAATATCAACCCATTGCATGCAACTGAGGTGGAGGATTCCGACCATGCCTGCGATTCTCAGTTTGTTCTTGTGCCGATCAACATTGATCAGCTTTTCAGTATTGTCAAAAGCATTAAAGGTGGGTCTGCTCCAGGATGTGATGGGATTCCTGCTAAAATCGTAAAAGATTATTTCCATATTTTTGCACCACGTCTGCTTCACTTGATCAATCTCAGTATCCGTACTGGCAAATTTCCAAATATTTTCAAAATTGCTAAGGTCATTCCTATTTAAAAAAAGTGGGCTAAAAACAGTCATGAATAATTTTAGACCAATTTCTCTCTTGACTACTATTGAAAAGATCATTGAAAAATGTGTGAAAATCCAATTGTCGAACTACTTGAGCAAGGAAGGAATCATTACTGATATGCAATACGGATTTAGAAAAGGGAGAAATAGTTCGGACGCACTGTTTGACTTGAATCGACTCATCTTCGAGAAACTTTCATGTAAAAATAATGTTATAATAACCTTTTTGGACCTAGCGAAGGCTTTTGATTCTGTAAATAGAAGTTTGTTATTGGCCAAGTTAAAACATATTGGGGTTAAAAATAATACTTTGGATTGGTTTTCTTCATATTTTGATAATCGTAAGCAATACGTAACAATTAATGGTATCGACAGTGGGACTACTGAGGTTGATTATGGTGTTGTCCAGGGCAGCACTTTGGGCCCTCTGTTATTCCTTATATACATTAACAATATCTCTAAACTAAATATTGATGGCACACTTTTTCTGTTTGCGGATGATACGGCTTTAATTTCACACGGTAACACTTGGGACAGCACGTATGACAGCGCATCTTCGGACCTTATCCGCATCAAGAACTGGTTTGACCATAACATACTATCCGTCAATGTAAATAAAACAAAGTGTTTACCCATATATTTTAAGAGTGACTGTGGTCCAGGTCCGAGATTGCTCAGGATGCACTCCTGCGGTGATCCGCGGTCAGTGATCTGTACTTGCGAAGTGATTGAGAGTGTGGCACAATATAAATACTTGGGAATCGTAATTGATCACAAGCTGTCATGGGAGCCGCATAATCACTACACAAAGCAAAAATTGATGAAACTTATCTATGCCTTCAGGCAACTTAGTAGAGTCCTGACGGTGGATCGCTGCAGGGGTGTGTATTATGCCTACGTGCAGTCTCTTTTGCAATACGGTATTCTGGCTTGGGGAGGGGCCTCCGCCTTGGTGCTGGAACCTTTGGCAGTATTACAGAGATCCATTATAAAAACTATCCTACACAAAAACTAAAGATATCCAACCAATTTACTATTTCTTGAATTTCCCGTTCCTAATATTAGACAACTCTTTTTGAAGACTTTACTAATTTACATAAAAGAAAACAAAAATTCTATTTTTACATTAACTACGCATCACTATGAAACCAGGAGGAAGGAAAATGTTGGCTTTCGAATTCCTAAACTAATCCACAGAGCAAATTTATTCAATTCCTTTTATCTAGCACATCAACTTTACCGTAATATTCCCTGCGAGATTTTATTGGCCGAGGGAGACAGTCTCGCTATTTTTAAGCGAAAAGTGGAGGAGTGGCTGCTCCGTATCGGTTCCGTGGCTGCAGAACAACTTATTGTTTCTCCTTATGTGTAAAGTGGTAGACTATATCCAAATATAGTGACTCGAATAATTTTCATTCTTTTTTTAAATTTCGTTAACTTACATAACTTAATCTTGTCAGGTCCTACTCAACAATTTCTTCTTTTCATATTTCATCTTTGCAATTTGGCTACCTTTTGTTCTGGTGACACACTTTTACGCTGTTGTATTTTTTTTCTTTATTTCTTCACATTAATAGCATCAATAGGATTATATTTGTTTTCCCCTCTAGACGCTATAATATTCTATGTTGTTTATTTTCATTAAACATGAACTGAGAGACTGTTCGGCTCATCCTCACACTCAGACGCATAGTCTTGTGAGGATTTTCCAGTAATAATAGTGTGTTTGTTATGACAAAATTTTATTATGGAAATAAAAATCTTGAATCTTGAATCTTGAATAAGTTATTTGTTTATAGTCAATACTAAGAAATACCTATTGTACAATAAATATCAACTTAACATATAAATAGTTGTAGGTTTTTATATTTTACCTACAGTTACTGAATAATGTACCTCATTTATTTGAGGATACAACGTGACCAAATGACTCACTGATGGGATAAAGCAACTTTACCTCACTCCACATTTTCAACACGAAATAGTAAGCACGTAACATGCATAAAAAGCCGTATACGTACGAAATAAGTTGGCAGTACTGGCTTTAAATCAGCTGACCAGCTGTTGTTCTGCTGAGCTTCCGCCGAGACCGGATGTTACAATTTTATTGCTTCGATATTTTATTAATATTGAAATTAATTGTGTTGTATTATAATGGATTTTGACAGCAATATTTGATGAGGCCTTGGACAGCTCGTTCCCCCCTCACCCCCTCTTGCCCAGCAGTGTTGCAATTTTTCATTTATCCTATCAGCTGACGTAACCTATAGAATAGTGAGATTTGGCTACTTTCGTGCGGTGTACTCTAGTGATTATTCTTCTACAGCACAAAGAGGAAGAATAATTAGGAAGGGCAGTGTATTTATATATTTTACAAGAGAAATCTAAACTCAAATAGAAAAAAGGTATGAACAATTTACTTTATGGTATAAGATCGTAAAAGGTTTACTTTTGTTTAAAAATATATACGTTTCTCTGTCAAACTCTATGTTTTATGGTAAGTGTAAAATATAATGTTCAACTCAAAAAATCATTCCACAAATTGTGAAAGGATTTCTCTCGAATGAGGCAATTGCCACCTTACTCACTAGTTTCACGAATAAAAATTTTAGTCATTGTATAATCGTGTACAAATCTTTTGCTGATTAAAATCAATAAGTTTTATTTCAAAAACAAAATATACTGAAAATCTTTCATCATTATATTTAGAAATGAGTGTAATTTTACCCAGAATAGGAATTGCATCTTCAGAAAATGAAGTAATAACTGAGTTAAATATTTTTAAATTGACTGATTGCAAGCACAAACCTATAATAGTTTGCCTATAAATAACATTTACTTGAGCATCTATCAATTTTAAAACTAACTTGTTTTCTGTTTATGTTTAAATTTAAAATCCATTCAAGGGACCTATCATAATTCCTATTATATAATGCATTTATTGTAAAACAATCATCATTCATTTATTTATCACCACAATGAACTGACACTTTTGAGTGTTATAAATTCCACGGCACATTTATCAAAACGATTTTCCTCCCATATTTACTACAAGTTTTTTTCACGCTGGACACTTTCCAAAAGCATGTTGAGTACAACACCTGGAACACCCTTTACCTTTAGAGTTGTGGTTTGACCTGCATGGCTGACTGGCTACAGGTTTCCTCCTGCTGGCTAGTATGTCAATATTGGTAGTTTGCTGACTGGCTACGGGTCTCCTCCTGCTGGATGACTGGCTACAGGTCTTCTCCTGCTGGCTGGCATGTCCATACTGGTAGTTTACTGACTGGCTACAGATCTCCTCCTGCTGGCTGGCATGTCTATACTGGTAGTAGGCTGATTGGCTACAGGTCTCCTCCTGCTGGCTGGCATGTCTATACTGGTAGTAGGCTGATTGGCTACAGGTCTCCTCCTGCTGGCTGGCATGTCTATACTGGTAGTAGGCTGATTGGCTACAGATCTCCTCCTGCTGGCTGGCATGTCTATACTGGTAGTTTACTGACTGGCTACAGATCTCCTCCTGCTGGCTGGCATGTCTATACTGGTAGTAGGCTGATTGGCTACAGGTCTCCTCCTGCTGGCTGGCATGTCTATACTGGTTGTTTGATGATTGGCTACAGGTCTCCTCCTGCTGGTTAGCATGTCTATACTGGTTGTTTGATGATTGGCTACAGGTCTCCTCCTGCTGGCTGGCATGTCTATACTGGTTGTTTGATGATTGGCTACAGATCTCCTCCTGCTGGCTGGCATGTCTATACTGGTAGTAGGCTGATTGGCTACAGGTCTCCTCCTGCTTGCCGGCATGTCTATACTGGTAGTAGGCTGATTGGCTACAAGTCTCCTCCTGCTGGCTGGCATGTCTATACTGGTAGTAGGCTGATTGGCTACAGGTCTACTCCTGCTGGCTGGCATGTCTATACTGGTAGTAGGCTGATTGGCTACAGGTCTCCTCCTGCTGGTTAGCATGTCTATACTGGTAGTGTGTTTTTCCTGTTTAACTTAGATTGTTTCTGCCGGAACATGAGCTAAAACCTTTGTTTTACAAATTTTTAATACAGAATCCATTGTTAAATTAGATTGTTTTAATAAAGTTTATTTAGCCAGGCATTGAGAATTCCATTAACAAAAACATATTTAAAAAAACTATCTTTGAAATTCTGGACCTCATATGTTTCACTTAAAACTTTTAGCACTGCAACATACTGTTCAAATGATTCACTAGGCAACTGTTGTCTGTTAAAAACCAAATGTCTCTTAAAATTAATATTAGTTTTAGGAAAGAAATGCTTGTCAAACGCTTTAAAAACTTCATTAAATTATATTTTTATTTATCACTAAGTTTGAATGAATTAAATAAATACATTTCTTCTTCAACCATAAAGTGAAGCGAAAATAATACTTTTCTTTCATCTTTAAAATTATTATCTGTGGAAGAATAAATAAATACCTGGAATCGCTGCTTACATAGTTTTCAATTTATCGCTAAATTACCAGCAAATTCTAAGGATTTCAGCTGAGATTCAAAAGACAATACTATTTCCATTTTTTATTCAATTTACACAAATCTAACCACTTCAAAAAACTTTCAATACTTATACTTTGCCGCTGCCACCATGTTATGTGTGTACGTGCGTGTGTGTATGTGTGTGTCTGTGAACACGATGACTCTCGTAAAAATAGTACGATTGAGACAACATTTGGCAGAGACGTGTATTTCTACATTTGCTCGGACGAGTTTAATCCAGACATATTGGTCAATTGGAACGGGTAGTTTGGGGGGGGGTTACTAAATAATCGTTTTTTGCATTTTTCATATGTATTTAACATTTTTTTATTTTATCTTCCACCAATCAATTACAAAAACTACACAATTTAGTTCCTTTAAGTTTTGCTCTATCTCCAACGGTTACCGAGATATCGAAAAACCTAAACACAGTACGTTGTATTTTGGGGTTCCAATGTTATGCTCCAATCTTATAGAGGATAAGGAGAAACTAATATTTTTCTTCTGAACCAATATTTTTGGATGGCACTTGATATTTAGCTTCATGTGGTTGAGATCCATCCATTCATGCCTAAAAATCATAGATTAAATGTGTTTATCGTGGGAGCCAACCTGTATACTCTTTTCCCATGTTAATCATAATATAGAGAATAGGTAAACTCCTTTATTTGTGGACACATGCTAATGAAACTTGGTGTAAATGGTCAAAATGAAAAAAATTGTTTATGCTAGAAAGACTTACTTTCAGTGTGCCTTACTGCAGCAAATCTCCATACTCCTTCCACGTTAATCTTATGGGAATAGGCAAATAACTAAATATCATATTTATCGACAGATATTTATAAAACTGGTCACATATTATTATTTATTATTACTATATTATTGGTTTGGAAATTCGCTGAGTACGCAGATCTGCTGCGACGGGGATATTTTTAAGGTAAAATGTCATATAAATTTCTATATCGGAGTTGCAGGCAATATACTCAGATCATCCCAGAAGCTGACATTGTACAATAAGCTGAACTTAGTACAAAGTTTTAATGAAATCGGGCGGCGGAGTAAAAGGAAAATGGCCAACTTGATTAAAAATCGTCTGATGGATAATATTAATTATTATAGATGTAGTTAATTTGTTCACGCTATTATTAATCTCTAAAGAACTATAATAGTACTTGTGATGAGCTAAATTTTAATTAGTTGAATGTAAAGTACAAATTTTCTAGTTTCATAGTAACATATCCAACTAGTAATATCATAATTTACCATGATTTCGCTTTTACCTACTCAGATTTTTAACTTACCACTACATATTTCCAATTCGTAATTTATATTTGAGGATTATCGTGCGGTCTTTATTAGTGCTTAAAGAGTATGTTGGAGGTGTGAGAATATTGTGTTTGATAAAAATTTAAACTCTGTAACTAATTTTTTTAAATCCGGCCAAAAATGAGATATTATTGTCAGATTTAAAAAAATTAAACTTTTTTTCTATAAATTTAAATACGATTTTTATCCATAGTATAGTAATGAAATGTCGTATAACAAAAGTAGGCTATATTTTCTAACACATTTTTTAAGCTCCGAGTGAAAAGCTACAAGACAGTTCCATTTGAGAGTTAATAGTTTGTGAAGTGCTCGAAGGGTCACTTGTTACATTAACCACTTCTATCATGTTTTTGCTCAGGATATCTACACAAAAATGAAAATGAAAATCATTGTTTCGTCAAATAAGTAAGATTAGCATTAGCAGTCAACACTTCTGCGTTATCCTGAAAAAATTCATACTATTTTAAACATGTTTAGAGGAGGTTTTGTTGTTGGTTGTTAATTATTTACCTTCATTGAGTTAACCTTTTAACATCAAATTGTTCTGCCGGCATTGCATTATCTTTGTGTTATCTTAAGTTATCCTTTCCATATTAAGCTATTCTGTATTATTTAAGGAGTATTGAGCTACCCTGCTCACATAGAGTTATAGTTATCCTATAATAGTCATGTTCACATCATAACTTGAGGTTAATTAGTTTGAAACCTAACCTAGACGACACTACAAGTAATGTACTCTCAAGCACCCTCGTGAGTAGTATACTCTCAAGAATATTATGCAAATATGTAGAAATTCCCGCTGGCGGTCATAGCAAAACTAATTGAAAATAGTTTAAGAAACAAACGTAAATATTGTCAAACGAAAATTACAGGCTAAAACCCATAGTTATAAAATGAAGCCAAGAAACTAAAAAGTTTCATTCTTAGCTTTTATTTTTATCGACGTGGCTGTAATGTAAGTGGAAATTCGAATTAG
The DNA here is from genome assembly GCA_023375725.1 of Nephotettix cincticeps. Lineage (NCBI taxonomy): Eukaryota > Metazoa > Arthropoda > Insecta > Hemiptera > Cicadellidae > Nephotettix > Nephotettix cincticeps. The sequence continues at coordinate 111,375,358 of CM041786.1, read as the reverse complement.
GAAAAATTTGAGCTCCAAAGATTTGTTTTCTAATTTTAGTATTTCCTCCGTTAGTTGTTAGCTAATAAGTTCAATTAGCTCCAGTTTATCGTTTTAATGACAACCGTTGTCATAGTCCCTAGCAGGGACTTGAAGTATTGAATTCATAGACTATAAAACTGAATTCTATTACATCATTCCCTGAAAGAAAGAACATGGATATTCGACTTGCCTAGCTTAAAGTTTTTATGCTGAGCTTTTACAGAACGGAGCATTGACAATTATTCACATGTCGGCGTGTGGTGAATCGTCCAAAGTCGGTCAACTAGAGCGAAATGATTACAGTTATCTACTCTTCAATTGCTGATCAAATGTAGAAAACAACAACAATTATAAATCTAACAATTAAATATGTGCATTTCCAGTGGACTACAAATTATATCGATTATTTGTGATACTAGTTAGACCATTTCTAATCCTCATTTACAATGAAATTATAAACTAGTATACAGGTATTCTGCTATGAGAAACACATAAATTGGATCAACCCGATAAAACACTAGAGTAATTTGATCGAAACACATATATTAAATAAACTGTATCAGTGGACTGGCACATACTTTTTCCCTCAAGATAAATATGAATATAGCATTCAGTAAAACCACATATGATTTTCTGTTTATTGAAATATAATTTATAGATTCATTATTTGAAAAAATAACCATCCAATTTTTTAAAATAAAAACAAAAGAAAAAAGCTAAAATAATTGTTACAATATCTATTGGGACGTAACCCCCCCCCTCCTCAAGGTGATACCAAACCTTTTTGAGTGGATATTGTTGGGTGACGTGACTCCACACTGTATACCAGGTTTCATGGTAAACTATTGAGAAAAATGTTTGTTGTTACTTCCATGTGGGAAATAGGTTATATCATAGATATGTCTAAAGCGGGTGTTTTCAGTTAATCTAAACAGCTGTTCTCATAACAAAACTATGACGTCACTAACCATGTGACGTCAATAACCAAATGATGTCACTGTTTCAAATTTTGGTTGTACAAATTGCTAACACCTCCCCCCCAGAGCTAAGGCATATCCATATCAATAATGAACAAATCGATTTTTTAATATTCTCCATAAGAATGCCATTAGGCACTCCCAGACAACGTACCGCGTCTACCACCGACAGTAAATTGGAATTTGCTCTGGAACCGTTAGTGGTAGGTTAATACAGTAATTCAAAATACCAATTCATTTAATTTCTTAGCTGATTTTAGGATTTTAAATCCTAAAATCGTAACAGCCGTTGATAATTTTATATTTTATGCATTTTGGGAATGTTTAGGGGTGAAATACCATTAAAAATAAAAATTTAAAAATGCTCCGAGATACCATGGATTGTTTATTATATAGCGATGTTCATAAAAATCGGACCAATAGTTTCGTCTCTAGGTTTCTGCACATTCCCACAAACATACACACACACACACACACACATACACACGTAAAAACACACAGAGAGGCATTACTCTCAAAACTAGTTTTTTATTCAGGGGGCAATAAAATGCATACGTAATATCCACAAAAAATTAATTAAATTCGAAAATTCAGATGAAAACAATACTTTCTCCTTATACGATCGTATAAGGGAGGAAGTAAAAATATCAAACTCTTTTTTGTAATTTATATAGCATAAAACATCTATGGTTTATCACATCAATAAGGCAAATTCATGATTTCGAATTGAAGTAGATACAATGCTAAAAATCATTTGTCTGGAGCCTCTGGCCTAAGCACGATGTAAAACATCAACGTTTCTCGTACAATTTTTATCACACCCGCATTATCTTTACACGCCATATTCACATAGCCCTAACCCTATATTCTTGCTTTTCCCTGCCATCAGTGAATAATAAAATGCTTAGAGTGATAGTGTTAAATTTGACACTAGAAAGACAATTAACGCAAAATAAAGTTGATGAACTAACGTTTACCTTTTAATCCAAGCTTTTTCAACCCTTCCAAAATATAAATAAATATAACTTGTAATAGGGGTTTTAGGCCTTCAATTTACCTATATTTAATAATAGCCAAATTGAAAATGTCTTTAAAATATGTCATTTTTGTTCAAACGAGAACAAGACTATGTAAACAAACAAATAAATTGTAGTGTTAATGTTACTATGATTGATTAGGACTACTGGATTTGAATTGAAATGACTATACCATAGAGCCTCCAAAAGTCCGGTGCAACGCGCGCTGAGTAATGCTAGTATCTATATTCATTATAATAATGTTCTCCATGTTTCTTGTTGTAATATATTTATATATTGTTAGGAAATTGGTAAGTACTTAAGTAAGTAACTCCAAACAAATCCATAGTTTGACAAATAAGATTACTTAGTCAACAACGGTTCGGTTTGGACAATAATATGCTGTTACAGGAATGAGTTTTGCCCTCCAGAGGTGTTTTGTGTATTTGATCCAAATATGAATATGTGAATATTGATTTGATTAAAACTTATGATACATTAAAAATCCTGCTGCTATTGAGGTTTTAAAAAGAGATACGGGTGTCAGTTCGACCACGGAAGTTTATTAGTGTATGTGTAAGCCAATTTTGAAGGTCAAAACGGATCTCAGATCGACTTACATACCGGATCTAACATTGGATGTAAAAAAACAAAAAACGTTTTCAGCATTATCTGAATTCTGTCATGATAAACATATATAGGACTTTTTAAACGAGAAAAGAAATTTATATGGCTCTCGTTCAATACATTTGTAAAGTAAGGGTGTGTGTGTGTGTATATATGTATGAATTTATTTTATTTTATTTGTTTTATGAGAAGCTGGGTATGCCTCTTAAGGTTCTAATCGCCCATCCAAATCATCCAACAGATTCCGTTCGAAAATATTTATGATTACCTCTGAGGTAGGGTTTAAATTAGATATTTTTATTAACATTTTTGGATTTATAGAAAACGAATGTGTGCAAAAGTAAATGTAAAACTTAGTTTTGAACAAGTAATTTTTAAATTTTATTTTAATAAACATTTAAGAATATAATAGCGTAAATAAAATGTATGTTGTTTCTTTGTTGAAGTTTACTTTTAAAGGTAGAAAGTAGTGTTAGTTCACTGAAACCATATTTTCAGACTAGAATGCTTACGAAAAACACATTTAAATTAGATTTTCAACCCAACTATCTCCATTGTTTGGCTTTCTGGAGATATTCACAAACACTGGAAATTGTGTTTTCTAAACAAAAACTGACGCTTTTCGTGATATTTGTTTATTTGTATATCAGTATAATTAATTAACACATTCTTATTAATACATTCTATGTATCCAATTTTGTGTATTTTTTTAATCAAGCCAACTTACTAGTTTTATTAGCGTATTAATTTCACTCTCTTGCAGTTTAAAACAAATCAGGTCAATATGATTTTGTCATTTGTTGGAATAGACAGTGGTGTTGATATTGGTATTGGGCTCAGTACTGTATATTGCAATATGTTGAGGCGCCGGACACAATGCTTGAGATTTAATCTTTTGCCCTCTTTTTACTGGTATTTATTTTTATTTTTAATTTATCTTCCTCCCCAATTAATTAGTTAATTATTACTATGATACATGGTTAAAAATCAATATAGTAGCCTATATTTGAAGCTGAATTATTGTTAAAAGATGTAACCCTTGTTTGCAATTCAATGCGTTTTGTCGTTTTTGGTTTTGTTAATAATTTTACGTGAAATTTTTCATTTCAATAATTTGTAATTTCTTGCATTCCTTGATCACATATCTTTTAAGATCCATAGTTGTTTCCCCCTCATAAAAATCAATAGATTTTATGAAATGAATTAATATAATTTGTATTATGAATTTTCTAAACTTTTATTTGCTATTTTATGCGCAGACCTAGAATGTCAATCATAGGGAACGATCCAGATCCTGGTCGTGAAACTATATATTATGTAATATACGTAACAAACTCATAAAAAACAACAACAGAACTGAAACATTTTTGGGTTGTTAGAATAATGAACGAAGAATAACGTTATTTTCCTAAAACATTTCGTAATAGCAGATCACAAAATACTACATAAAATAGTTCGAATCTCATAACTCTTTATAAGAAAAGGAATAATAATTTAAATTCTTCCAAAGTGAACCCACGAAGAAAGTTAAGACTCATTTTATTCAGCTATTAACTTTTCAATTACAGATATTTACAGAACATTGAGTTTTTCCACCGCCGCGTAGCGCCGAGGCTGGTGACAAGAGTTATACGACCCATAAACATGCGGTTTCAGAAATTCGGAGGGACAACTATTGTAATTCTTACTTTTGTTTGTAGCTTTAGATCAACCAGCTGTTTTTAGTATATTTATGTTTAATATTTAATATGGATTTACCTTTACCCTCAAATTAACAATTTAATAAACTTTATATGATCTTTTAATGTAATATAATTGGATTTTTTTGTGTAATTATAATATCACTTATAAATAACCTTAAATACTTTTCATATTTGATTCGCACATATTCGTTTTTGACAAAATAATATTTGCACACCTATACCAATATTGAATATTTGTTTGAAATTTGGGAATAGTCTATTAAAGTTCCATACTTAATTTAAAGATAATAATATTGCATTAAGCATGTTTTATCACCATTGAAATGTGACAGAGTAAAACCTCTACATATGTGGGAAATATTAGCACATGAGAGCGTATTTTTGCTTGGATGTGAATAAGAATAATAAAGACAAGTGAGTATCTAGATTTCCAGTCACTATTAACTCTCCAAATGGAAGTCTCTTGTTTCTCTTCCCTTACCTTCCGAAGACGATTAGTCTTTTCCAGTTTAAACGAAATCCCAAACAAATCTCTAGTTTTTACGAGAAATTCATACTTAATTTGGACGTTTAATTTATAGCTGATTTCAGTTGTAGTTTATGATCTTATTGATTTCAAATCAAGGCTCATAATAACTTGTCAATGACAGTTTTATTTCTTGATTCATGTTTTATTTTGCAATAACGCATGTGCGATTTCATTCTTTATACTTATGATTTTAAAATACATTTTGTCCTAGAAAATGTGTCAAATAGTCCATACTGGGTGTTTAAAAAATATCAACAAAGAATATTCTTAAATTTATGTCGTATCTAACAATTGCAATAACTTGATTAAACATAATTAATGAGCAACCTTTACTAAGTATGGTTATAGGCCTTACGGTGACGTCAAATGTGTTATTGGTTAATTACGGAATTTAAAGCTATACTTTAGATTAATTATAGAATAACTTTAATTAAAACATGAATATTGGAAAAATATAGCAAATTGATAAACATGCATTTCTGCGAGGAATATTTCAGTAGAAGTTTACCGAAGGCCTAAGCAAACGCCGAAGGCGGGCATACAGTAGTTTCCACTTACTAATGCAAACACATTACAGATGTACTGAGATATCTTTAGAGAATTTCATCTCTAATTCTGTCTCTAAAATAATATTTATTAAAATAGATATTTAATATTCATCCTGAAGATAATTTACTAGAGTAAACCGCACAAAGGTAGTCCGATGAGAGTCAGTGTGGTGTTGCCAAATCGCCCTATTCTATTATAGCATATTGCTACGTCAGCTGATAGGCTAAAAAATGGCAACACTGCTGGACAAGAGAGGGTGAGGGGAGAACCAGCTGTCCAAGACCTCATCGGACCTTTTTCGTGCGTTTTACTTGTAAAACATGATGGTTTACAGATTTTAATTAAAATACAATTTTAAAACCACAATAACTCAACTAAAAACTAAGTGCTTGCATAGACATAATGTTTACGTTTTAATTTATAAGATCTTACTCCAAATTTTTACTAGTAAATAAAGTGGGATTGAAAAAAACATTATATCTAACAGATCTCTGCTGACTTTAATATTAAGACTGATGTAACAATCTAGACCGTTTCAATAATTTACGATTTCCACGACGAACATTTCACTTGCATAAAAAATCGTGCATATATAAGCGTCAAATCCTAAAACGGGTTTTTAATATTTTAATTTCCTAAGGAGTTAATTAATTATTTATATTAATTGCTATTAATTAAACAGTAGAGATTGATTGAATTGATATAGGCCTACAATATTACTCTAGGCGATATTCATTTCAATTTAAAGGATACATTTTCTAAGGAAGCTTATTCTGTACACTTGTTAAGAGTAAAACGGAACGGGTGATGACAGAAGCTATGAAAACAATTATTCTTTCTGTTGGTGTAAATAAAATTCAGTCTGATAATAGCTCTCATTGAACAAGTACATTAGGACAATAGGATGAAACTGAAACATTTAAAGGCTATACAAAGGAGTTTGAGTGAATTGTTTAAAAAACCAAAAACCTTTAAAATGTGGGATGTTGTGAGAACATGTGTTTAGTAAAAGGTATATTAGTACAATCTATTGGATGGGTGAGCAGAAGTGAAGAAGACAAGGCCAGTTACATATATTGAAAGATGATAGAGGTGGATTTTATAAAGAAGAATTATAAAAGACAACATATAAAGAAGAATTATTTAGTGGGGAAAGTAATCAAACGGAAAGGAGATAAGTTGTGTGTTAAATGGATGGGTTTTGTAAGTAGGTCATGGATTAATGTTCGTGATGTGGTAAGTTAACTAAATATGATTGAGTTTATAGTGATCTATTTCAATTGCTCTACAAAACCATTAAAACTAGATAATTAAATTTTACAATTACATTTTTAAACTGATACATATTACGTTGATAATATAGGTGAAAAAGTATATGATAGTGGCAATACCATTCAAACTAGATAATTAATTTGTTTTTAATTTTGAAATTTATATTTTGATTAATGCTTTTTAGCTATAGATAGTAAGTACATTAAAAATTATAAATTAGGACTGAACAAAATTAAATTTCCAATATCTATTCCCCATTTTATCCTTAGTACCTGGTGACCGAGCTTTGCTCGTTCATAATAAGACATATATTATAAAAATTAATTAGAAAAATTAAAACACATTTACTACTCAATGAAAACATTTATGTGGTATAAATAAAACCGATTTAATACACCATAATTAATATAGCACTGAACAAAAAGTATTGCCCCTAATGGGGGTTGAACACGCGACCTTCGAGTTATGAGGCCAACACACTACCGCTGGACCACGGCATCTGTCAAATGAGCAACGCCGGTTAAGGTGTTTTAGCCAACCTCCATTGTTTTATGTTACCCGCACAGTTATGTTACCCTTAAGTTTTTACAAATTTTTTAGTAACCTGATAATTTTATATTTATTACATCCATAAAATAAATATTTATGAAAAACCTCTATTCACATATTGTTCCCCGCCGTCTTCAATCAAGAACTGTCAAACGGTTATAAACAGCTGTTTTGGTTTGTATTGTTTACATTTTATTCTCCATAAGCATAATGTTAAATTTATAGATTTTAAACTTAATATTATAAGAAAACAAGAATTTTCCTGGACATTAGACCTATCTAGAACTTATTTTCTACTCAGAAATTAGTTATTTCCAAAATTTAAAGAAATTCCTTAGTGCCGTTTTCGAGATCCGTGTGCAAATATATATATATATATATATATATATATATATATATATAATATACAAACCTTGCTCGTATTATAGTATTGGATAGGATATAATATGTTTTAAAACTAGAATTGTTGAACCATTATTAGTAATTATTCGTTCCAGTACGCATAGACCCATCTGAAAAACGGCAAGACAGCTTCGTATTGGACTCTAATCTGGGGAAACGGAGATGTCTACCCGATCATGATCTTAAGTATTAAAATAAACTATTTTATGAGGGAAGATAAGATTTAAGAAATTAATGGCATTTTTCGTGTGCGGAAGGAAATATTCTAAGGTAATGTAACTGAATTCAAAATTTAAGGTTGAAATATTCCTACCCAAGGGTTATTTTATTGAACCTATGATTGATTTAAAATATCAAAACATTTCGCTACGGTACAGCAAATTATGCAGTGGCCTTCATATATCAATTTCGATATTTGTCCCCGAAGGATTATTAAAAATATATTATTTAAAACTAATAATAGTCTAGGTGTGATTAATTTACGTCGTTGTTAGCTATTTATATGGAATTTAACTTCCTATAAAGTTGAAAGAATAAAACGGAAACGCAGTTTACATCAGTCCACTTTTTATTATTACATGTAAGAGGTAAATTGTATTTCAAGTATGACAGTAATTTTTAATGCTATTCAAGTTGTATAAGTATGTACATTACATATATATGCACTTCATTAAGGTATACAATATGTATAAGTTATTATTACAAAGTCGGTTAGAATTAATAAGAGTGACTAGTAAGCAAGCACCCCAAACTAGTAAGTAAAACACTCCAAACTGCTTTAGATAATGAGTACATTCATTCATTCATATAGAAGCAGAAAGAATGGTTCATTAATCAATCCAATAATACGAGACGTAGTTTATTTATAAACGTAAAAATCAATTACTTGTATGTATCAACGGATTCGTGATTCCATTTGCACTCTAAAGTGGAAGAACATTCAGCACAAACATGGGTCGGTAAAATGTATACTTTAGCGTTTGGATGGAAACAGATTAAAAAGGAGAGGCAATGTTTGCTTAGGACTGGATTTTACTTTGATATTCGCATTTTCGAATAAACGCTTTATGTTTCAATATATGTGAATACCATTTTTCTCCGTAAATTCTAAATATGTAAAGCGACTCGTAATGATGATCGTAATGATAATTGTGAACCTAATGCTATGATTATAACTTGTAAATTAGGAAAAATACCTGAATCTTGGCTAACATTCTGAAGTAATTCATAATTTGTAGGTTTCTCGTAAAATCACACAAATAGCAAGTGATATTTTTGACGTGTATTTTTACTGTCCGAAGCACATTTTTAATGCCCTTTATATACGGTATATGAATGATCTCATGTTGGCCATGTTTTTGTATATCTAGTATTTTAAATTGTTTACTAAAATATCATAACCATAACTTAAACTATTAATTTTAAAATTTACTCCTCTCTTATTTGTAGGAAAATTATGATATTTTATAATCTTAAGAAGCTGGCCATGATTTTGTAACTTTCATTATCTTACTTTACGTAGCTGTTAATTTATTCCCACAAAATTTAACTATTTTAAAATTTCAAACAATGAAACGGAAAACATGAGTTTAGATCAGAGTCTAGTTTTTCCCCAGCTTCATCGGTCCGACGACAGTAATAATCCGCTGAAGCTAAGCCCTTTTTTGCAGAGGATTATTACAACCAGCGGCGAGCTCGGATCGATCTCAGGCCAACATGAAAACCCTAATTTAAATTTTATTCCTAACCCTACTCTTGGATTGGCTTATAAAAGCGTGTGTTCTTTCTACTAGAACAGATTGGGATTTATTCATTTTTTATAACTTTTTTAATTTATATTTAACACGTAGCTGTTGTTTGATTAGTATTATCGAGTAAATACTAGTTTAAAATACTTAATAATGACTACTTAATCGTAAATAGTTAGTTGTTTAAGTAATGGTAAGTCATTGAAAATGCAGTGTAATTTAACAAAACCGATGTATTTTTATGTAAAATGTAAGGCTGATGGTCTGTATGGGCTTAAACAACAATACGCTTGATAGTGGGGATACTGAATACCTCGATTAGTCACCAAAAATAACAAGGATTCGCAAAGGAATGCAAAGCAACTCTATTAGTGAAACATTATCAATCATTGAGTCAATATTTTCAGATGAGGATAATAGATGCCAATTTTACAATATTTAGATTAAAATATTTGGAAGTTTTACTATAGGATACAAACAGGTTCAGTAAACTCGAAGACTGATAGTGGGTTTCTATGTTTTAAATAACCTGGTTATGACAATAGTTTATTGAAACAATATTATTTGGGAGACCCAAAATATACTAGCAGCCTGTTGAAGGGAGATGTGTATTTTTATTAATGCGTACTAAAATAAAAATGAACTTGATTTTTTACAACCGAATTAAAAACGTTTAACTTAATATTTGAATATGGATCAAGATCTAAACCACTACAAACTATTTACACGTGTGATCAATGTATATTTTTAGTTATTTTATATGTACGTGTATGTATTTTTATAGAATAATTTTATATTCCTGAAAACGTAAAGGAATCAGGCCTAGGAGAGAAGCTTACAGAATATCCTGTTATTTTTCAGTCCTTGTATAAGCAACATTTTTAACAAAGGTTTCGCATAATTGGATGGTTTTGATAATCTAAAGCAATTATTGAGACTTGGAAAATACCACTACAAACAATTGAATGTCTAGGATTGGTATCATTGGCTCAGCTCGGTCGATGGTAAAATTCCAGATGTCGAAGGATCTTCTTTAAGCTATAATCTAGATCTGTAGCAGGAAAATCTGTAGCTTAAAAACTTAGATAGGTTAATCCTAGAAATAATAGAAGGGTTTGGGTCAAATTTATAAAATTGACTTTAATCATTTTGGCAATCATGAATTTTTTCATGTTTTTTATGTTTCAGACATTTTTTATTTCTAACAATCTTTCAACTACCATTCTCGATGGGCTTGAGAATCTGTAAAAACAGTTAGCCGTTATTTGTAATAAAAATTGGCAGCAGAGACGTTTAAGAATTCACATGTTATGTTCTTATTGTTTTATGAAACTATACATTTTATACATCAGTTTATGATTGTAACATCCTATTACCTGTATTTATTAAACGTTTGGATGTAACAGTTCAATGTAGAGACTGAATACCGCACTCTTACTAAATATATATTTACATGGAATATTAAATCACTTACCAAATCAATTCATCATAAGTGGTGAATATAAATTCACATGACATCATTCACCACGAGAAAGCTATTGTGACAGTGAACAATAATCCCGCAAAACTAAACATGTTTCATACTGGCTCTAAATTATGCGAGGACTTTTTGAGGTAAAGAATGTTAGCGTGAAAGTTAATAACGAAGCCTTTCAAATTTGTTTTGGAATTTTAATATCCCACAAAGTATTCCTTTAATTTCGCACATGCACAAGATTGGAATTCTAAATTTCAACTTAATTTTGAACGCGAGCTATCTAAGCAGTGTCACATGTGAGATTAAAATTCTAATTGTATTAAAAAAATACATAATTTTTCATCTTACGCTTAAGTCACTGAAAGGAAGGTAGAAGAAAAGTTTTCTTATTAAAAGTCGCTTATACTACCGTTAGTCATTAGGTGCACTATAAAAATGTTGACACATATATTTTATAATCTTATATCAGAAGCACGTGCACGAGGTTGAACTATACTATCTTACACCAATGAAAACAAATGCTCTTTGTAATCAAAAGCAAAAATTTTACCATCACCGATGTCCTGATAGTTAAGAACATTTAATATGTAACTCCTCTTTCATTTAAAAATTCACAAATATTATTACTAATACTAGTCGCTAGCTAAACAAGTAATTTGTCCAAAAATTGTATATATATATATAATGTAAAACTAATAGTATTCCCGTGAAACATTTAAACTGAAACTTATTTTAATGTATGTAAATATCCACGGCTATGTAAAACCCTTTCTGTATTCGAGTAAAACAGTGACATTGTGAGTATGGAAATGAGTGTTGTCAACTCTGCTGATGGTTTTCTTGAGGGAAATCATTAAAACAACCCTCGCTTGAATGCAGCTTATAACAAATACAAAGTGAGCTCCAAGAACGTTTCAAAATGAAGGTAGTTTCACTGAGTAATGGACAATAAAAACATGGACTATGAAAGACGTGGTCTTTGTGAGGAATGGACCGACTGTTAAAGTTTTTTTAGTCAGCTAAAAATGCTGATCAAAATTCAGTAGGTCATTTTATTTATCGTTGAAATTTCGTCGGTTGTCTTCATCTTTGTCTTTGGTATTTTTAAATGATAAAAGATATGCATAATGTCCCGGTGGAACGCTTGGATGACGTCACAAAGGGGAGGAAGAGACCCGCAAATGAAAGGCAATGCAACATCTATCTATTCATTCCAAGTCAACCTTTACATTGAGGGAATTTGGAGGAATGTGTGTTACTAGTGGTTGTAACGCATCTTATAGGCTTACCATTGTAGCCTACAACTTTTTTGTGCAGAAAATATATTCATAGATTGTAAATATATTTCTACCTCTTAATGATCCTGTAATGTATCATTATAAGGTAAGGTCAGATCTCAAGTGGTACGTTCACCAACATCTAGTTTTAAAGTTTCAGATGTTAATGTAAGATGCTGTGCTTGCTTTATAATCCGATAACGGCTTCGCCACTAGAATTAAAATGGAAAGACTTTTTGAATGTTCGATAATGATTTAAATCAATGGCAAACTAGGCCCAGCTGGATCAATGGATGAATCAATGGGGTTTTGATCAAACGATCCTGACTAACCAGCTGGTCTCTGTCGGTTCCCAAACTGCATGATACATTGCATATCCATGACTGAATTGTGTCAAAATACATTATATTAGGATCTCATTCGTACAAATAATGATTAAAATTACCATGCAACTCTGAAGGGTACAAATATTAAGTGTATAAGCATTTATATTTTTTTATAATATATTATTTTTTATTTATATATAGTTATATGTATTTATAAGCATTCCATATACGAATGTGGTCGTCTTTGGCCTCAGACTCTACACTTAAAAACAACCCTAGTATACAAACCACGCACAACAACACCAGTACCAAACAAACCTGGTACATATTTATTTATTTAGAAATAAATAAATATTTATAAAAATATTTTTATAAATATTTTATATACATGGTGTCCCAAAAATGCGTAACGTGCGTTACAGTACCAAATTTTTAATCCAAAAGTAAGTCGAAAAAGTTCTAGGATTTTTTTTCGATTTCGGATTAGTCAGCCGTAAACCGCCATTTTGTATTTTTGGAAAATATTTTAAATCTCAGTTATATTAAAATCATTTGTTTCGATAATTAAAAAAATTAAATTAAAATAACATAACATGGGTGTATAATTAAAAAAACCACATAAGTAAAAATGTAAATAAATATAAAATATAATAAAAAGTCATGTAAAATTTTAATTTTTTATCTATTAATTCCATAATTATGAAAATCGGTCAATTAATAATGGAGATTCAGTACTTTCACCAGTATTATGTGTGTACGAGAAGGCCTACTATTGTACTAGGTTATCAGCTGCAACAATGGTGGCCCGACCAAGCGGAGTGATAATTGTAGTAGTAGTAGTACAAGTACACACTTAATACTGTACTGGCAAAACTGCTGATGATAATATCCGCAGTTTTTTGGTTGATTTTAATAATTTTGGGTTGATTAGAGTGTTAAATTTTACATAGCTGTTTATTATTATTTATTTAAAAATAATAAACCATATTTAAGTTATTTTAATTTAAACGGCCGCCATTTGAAACTAAACATTTTATCGCATTGATATTTTTCTCTATTTTCTAAGTACGTATTTGATTTGTTTTTGGATGTAGAATTCGGTAATGCAAAGCACGTTGCACATTTACATGAAACCTATAGTTCATAAATCTACAAATAAGCGTTTTTTCAACCCAATTTGGGTTTACGTGATATTATTTTAGTGTTACATACTCGCACATCAGAACTAATTCTTCGTTCTTCTTTGTTAATTCCTGAATAAAAAATAAACGCCATACAATTTAGTATAATGTTATTCTTGTATTTGTATCCTTCTTTTTTATCAAACTATATATTTTACATATACTATATTCATAATATAGCATTTTATATACGTACATTTAGTATCCATAGCTATCTTTCTATTTGTTTGTGTAATCAACCATAGTATAACTATTACACTTTAATAGTGTAGCAGTAACACTGAATTTAAACAGTTATGTGGTTAATTGAATGTAAGTGAAAACATTAATGCAAATTTTCATAAAATTTTCTCAAACTATTTTCGTTTACATACAATTGACTACATAGCCCTTTCCCTCCAATACTACTTGTAGCTACTATAGCTTAACAATAGTGTACATGTAACTTTTACAGATTAAACTAACTAGTCAAACAATTAATTTGGTGAAAAATTATAAAATGTAAAACTGACTAGTGTACAATATTCCTGAATTTACTTGTATGTTTTATGCTTGTTCAATTTCAATATTTGGTTTACATTTTAAACACTTTCCATTTATTCACAACCACAATAAACATAAATTAATTAAATTTAAGAGTAAACCTAAATATTTTAGTGTTTTTTGTACGTTTAATATCATTATTTTACAATTATAGAAATTGCATTTATAACTATAACTGTATACTACTCATTACGTATATAGTTCTATTAAGACACGCTGATCTTGTTCTGTATATCAGTATGGTATTATACGAAAAAACAATTGTTGTAAATATCAAAATAAAACTGGACAAGCGATGTACTTCCTCTCAGAATTGCAAATCCATAAACTAGATACTGCAACTAATTGGTCTCAGATTTGTTTGCATTTGAACAAAAACCACAAATATCCCGTGATTGGATCCACTATTGAGGTAAACACATATTATTTAGATAAACCCACGATGACATTAGATTGATCTATTTATCAGTTTACCCAGCGTAATGTTGTTTTTCGATAACATTTATTTTTGGTTTTTTATCTTTTCTTATATGTGTTGAGTATTATCCTGGTATAGGTTTGAATGATTGAGGTGAATGATTCCAAGTGATTATAGTTTTTGGTAAGCTTAAGTCACCTTTTATTCATCTTAACTTCACTCAAAAGATTAATGTTGTCTAATGTAAACATTAAATAATCAAACAACCGTTGCGTTGTTGTTTAGCGCCAGACGAACCTATCCTTGGTGTAATTTTAAAGAACATCTATTTGATTACCATTTTACCTTTTTCATTTACTTAGTGGATACATGATAAAAACCTTCCTAAAATACCTTTACCTGGAGGTGACAACTGGTTTACTATGCAGTTATATAAAATCCTATATATTTAAGCTTACGAGTTCAGCTGTTATCGTATATGTAAAACTCATGTACCGAGATTGTTTTACCGGATGTTATAGGATAGATTGATTAAATAAAAATGCAATCCATGAAAATTAGATTTTAAAAAATCGTAAATAAATAACAATGGTTGGATAAACAACAACAAATTAATGAATACTATCACAATTTAGTTTAAAGGAAAAATTAATCCCAATTAATCGGAATTAGTCTAACACAACGTTATGCTATTTTTTACAGCTCGCATGATAATTTAAGTTAATTTTGTACTCAAACACAATACAATGTTACGAGTGTACCTCTGAACAACTAGCAAGTTATTTAAGCTTATTACACATTCATGCCATGAAAGCAGGCTATTTAATGTTTTGTTGGTCAGAGTTTTCATAGCTGGTAAACACTAACGCACAAAACAGTTTTGATGTTAATGAACTTCCACTTTGTTGCTTTCTAAAATTTGTATAATGGTTTTATGCTTTAATATCTTTCCTACAGTTACCAATTTGTAACATTATTAATTGAATTATGTTTTTGTATAGACATATAACTTTTGGAGCTCACTAAAATCAATAAAATATTATCATTGTTTTTTATTTACCAATGAGGTTCGTAGACTCAAATATTTATAATACCTTGTATTTCAAGGTCCTTTCCACGTAGTTCTCGAAAAATCACTCAAAGAAAGAACTCGAAGATCGTAAGGAAAATATTTGAAGTCCTATGATCGTTGAAATATTCCTGCTGGTTATATAAGTGTCCTAGAGACAAGGGCTGAGAGAGGACCGGTTCCTCACATCTCGTCCGTATCCAGATTCAACCCTAATTATCTCAACTCGTTCACTGACCAGGGTCGGGTCGAATCTCGTCCGCTTTGTTTTTAATTTCTGGGATCAAAGATATGCTACGTTTATACATTATTTATTAAACTTTATTACAGTAAGATTATGTTTTACCTTCAGTATTTTATATATTAGGGCACTAGTTGATTGCTATGAGTTGACTTTTTTTGTAGCTTTGTTATTGACTTAATTAATCAGCATCATTATTAGAATATAGATAAATAATTTTATCTTATTAGGCTAGGTCAGGTGAGATAAGGTTGGGTTACAATAGGTTTAATTAACTATATTTAAAAAAATTTAATTAATATACCGAGGACTAGGCTAATTACAAAAGTAACAATGACTGTAGGCTGGAGGATATCGATGCTGTAGGAGAAATTGGAAGGGTTGGAGAGGGGAGTGGACGAGTTGAGACATCTAATCCAGGTTTTTTGTGGGGAGGAGGAGGTAATGCTAATGCACACCATAGAGACCCGGTAGTGTGGGACTCAAACACACTAAACCCTCCATCCTTCCCTAGAACTAGACTAGAACTGTTTTGCACATTACTTAGGGCTAGACCTTTTGATTGTTACGCCATTAAGGCTTTCCTCATCGGGGTGATCACAGTGTTAAAGACGATCGAGATTGACCTTTTTTGCCCAAAGTATTGATTGGACATAGTGCTTGACACAGTTCCAGATATCGGCTCCCTGGAGCATAGCTCCACGACGATGTTGTCAGAATGGATTGATACGCCGATCTCCGCAGAGATTGATACTCGCTGAGCAATCCATCTGTCGCACTCGAAAAAAGTGTTCTCTGCCGTGACTGCAATGCCGGGACAATACATACATGTGCATCTGCTGATTTTGCCTATTGTGCAGGTAGGAGCGAAAGTACCCGTGCCCTGATAGGAATTGTGTCGCGAAAAAATCGACCTTGCCATACTGCCTCTGCACCCAAGGGCGGATGTCCGGGATCAGTCTGTGGGTCTAACGTCCCCTCTATTCGGTCTCACATTCGCACTGCCAATAGTAAAAGCTGTGGTCAGGCTCTTCCCTGGTGATAGCTTCTCTGCCTGCCTGATGTTGGGCATCAGCATGCCCTGGGCTTAAACTGCCTTGGTGGCTTTGTCAGCAGTTCGCTTCACCTGCACACCGAAAGACAGCTTGTTGTCAATCATGACTCCAAGGTATTTAGCAGCAGGTTTGGTTTCGAGATTTTTGTCCCCTATCTGCAAAGTAAACACGGTTAGAACGCGGCCAGACTAAAACAAAACAGTAGGTAATATGCTTATTGGCTGTAAAATATTGAAAAACATTTGGAAGAGGCCTTGGCTGATTGGTAGTGGACGTAAATCGACAGGGAATGTGAATCGGGGCAATTCATGCTATAACCGACCCTCAATGACCGTTAACAGCTCGGGGAAATACTCCTCAACCCTACCTCAAGGTTGTAGAGCAACGTTTATATAGGCCAATCAATTCTATTTCAGGAACACTATTTTTCTGAATAAAAAACATAATTTAAAAAAAGGTAAAGTAGAGTGATTATAGTAATAAAGAACAATAGTTACATTTGTCATTAGTGTTTAATATAAATTGATATAAACTGTCTGCATCACTTTAGATATTTACAGTTAGAATCATTGTTGAAGAGAAAGAAATTTCTCACGTTTCCAATAAAACCTCCTTACCTTAAAGCTCCTTATAAAGCTATAAAGTTGCGAGTATGACAAAATTTAAAGAGGGATAAAATGTAACAAATATATAAAAATTTAACTTTATTAATTGATCAGGCAGTATATAGCCGGTACAAATCCCTTGGTGTTTGACCGACGTTCTTTCTAATACTTAAACGGCTTGATGATCCTTTTCTTGCCGTCTAGATTGTGTGACACGAGGACGAAGACCAACCGGGGAGCCTCCGATCATAGCAAGACTCAATTACCTCTAGGCGAAGATTAATAAAATAAACCAATCTACGCTCGTCCAGACTCAGCCAGGAGCTATGAGATGGCAATATACTCGTACATGTATGGGACTCAGTTACTCCATAGACGAAAAGTAAAAAAAACCATCTACGTTTGTCCAAACTCAGCCAGGAGCTAAGCGATGGTAATGTACTCGTACATGAATGTGACTTAGTCACCCCATAGGCGAAGATTAATAAAATAAACAAATCCATCTTCGTCCAGACTCAGCCAGGAGCTAAGAGATGGCAATATACTCATATGTTGTAAGGAAGTTTTCCCGTCTATGTGGGAGAAGTCCTTTACACACTAACTCACTACACTAAAATAACGGGTCAGTCCTGGGTTCAGTGACAACACTCAGATTGGTCTTAACTTCTTGATTTATTCACTCTACCTATACGGTATATACAATATTTACAACTCATGAGATCTGGGTCCCAGTCCTCGGACTCGATCGATCCTAGTTTAGCTGCTTGTCCTCTGTAACTCGCTAGTCCATTGCACCTCGTAGACGATCCTCGAAAATCGCCGGAACTGCCCGTCGACGATCTTCTGTGGCTCGCACCTTCTTGGTCGACGCCTAGGTCTCGACTGCCACTCTGCAACAGATACCCCATTAATAAAGGTGCAGGCTCAACACGCCAATACACCGGGGAAGGGGACGGAGGGAAACGCTGGAGGCTCAGCACGCCAATCCAGCTAGGGGAAACACCGGAGGCTCAACACGCCAATCCGGCGGGTGCAGGCTCAACACGCCAATGCACCTTCCTGGGGGCTCAGCACGCCCATCCAGCCCACCGGGGACTCAACACGCCCATCCGGTGGGTCGGGCCACGAGGGCCCAACTGACTCTTCCACCCATGATGATCTCCTTTTATGTCGGTGATTATTCCCCCAAAGGGTGCGGGGAGGCACCCAGTACCTGGGGCTTGGTACTGAGTTCTTTTCCCCAGTACATTTACCTGAGAGAAATTACCTGCGTAATTGTCCCTGGGTAGTTTCCGAGGATTTTACCCGGGGTCACAATATTTGTGTATGAGGAGATCCGTGGTAAAACCTCTTAGTGCCCGTCTTTTAGACTGTGTACCAAAACACTTCGTTACAATGTATTGGATTTAGTTACCCCCTAGGCGAAAGTAATAAAATAAACCAATCTACTTTTGTCCAGACTCAGGATCTAAGAGGTGGCAAAATACTCGCACTTTTATGGGAGTCAGCTACCCCCTAGGTGAAGATTAATAAAATAAAATTCTACGTTTGTCCATACTCAGCTAGGAGCTAAAAGATAGCAATATACATACTGTACTTATATTCAGACATACCTGTACTTTTCATGTTCTGGTATATTTTTCATTTATTTTTTAATAAATGTCGATATGTATTTTAGTCAATTTTTTATAGGAAAAACGCTTTAGTATTTTTTTAGTAGGGGTTTTTATCTGGTGAGATAGCAGTAATAGTTTTGTTTGTATAGCTATTGCTCTATGTGGTGGTTTTGGTATCAACGATTGGATTCCCCATAAAGCTGGCTAGAAAGTCATCCATCTGTTTCAGCGAATTTCCCATAGGGGAGAAGCTATTACCGTAGGTCTCATGGTAAGACTTAAGCCCGGGACCATGTTATTTTTTCGTCTTAAGGTGCCCAGAGTCCAAAAACAATAGTCGTTAAAATATATATATATATATATATATATATATATATATATATATATATATATAAATTTGCAAAACTAACACTCATTCATTCATTCACCTATATTAAATATAGGTTAGGTTAAATACGGCTTGAAAATGGCATAAATGCCAAAACATGTTGCCATTGAAGTTTAAAATACCCCCGTCGCAGCAGACCTGCATACTCAGCGAATTTCCAAATCAATAATATATGGCAAGTTTAAAAAAATCTGTCCATAAACATGAGAATTATTTGCTTATTCTCCATAAGATTAACATGGCAAAGAGTGTGCAGGTTTGCTGCTGTGAGGAACACTGAAATTAGGCATTTCTACCATAAATAATTTTTATCTTAACATTTATACCAACTTTCATCAACATCTGTCCATAAATAAAGGAGTTTGCCTATTCCCTATATGATTATTATGGGAAAAGAGTATGCAGGTTTGCTCCCATGATAAACACATAAACTATGATTTTTAAGTATAAATGGATAGATCTCAACCACATGAAGCTAAATATCAAGTTTTATCCAATAATATTCATTAATATGGGAAATACTCCTCAACCCTACCTCAAGGTTGTAGAGCAACGTTTATATAGGCCAATCAATTCTATTTCAGGAACACTATTTTTCTGAATAAAAACATAATTTAAAATACCCCCGTCGCAGCAGACCTGCGTACTCAGCGAATTTCCAAATCAATAATATAATAATAATAATATATGACAAGTTTTATAAAAATCTGTCCATAAACATGAGAATTATTTGCCTATTCTCCATAAGATTAACATGGCAAAGAGTGTGCAGGTTTGCTGCTGTTTAGGAACACTGAAATTAGACATTTCTACCATAAATAATTTTTATCTTAAGATTTATACCAACTTTCATCAACATTAGAGAGTTATCGTGCTAACAGACATATATATATATATATATATATATATATATACATATATACATACATACATATATATGTAATATATATATAAATTTTAACGACTATTGTTTTTGGTCTCTAGGCACCTAAAGAAGAAAAAATAACATGGTCCCGGGCTTAAGTCTTACCATGAGACCTACGGTAATAGCTTCTTCCCTATGGGAAATTCGCTAAAAACTGATAACTAGTTCTTAATATGCTCAGTATTGTGATAAAACCTGCTATACAGCTTCATATAGTTCATATTTAATGATACATGCTGAACAATTAAAATTTTACTACAATATGCTCAGTATTGTGATAAAACCTGCTATACAGCTTCATATAGTTCATATTTAATGATACATGCTGAACAATTAAAATTTTACTACTGAAAGCAAACGTACTTACTCATTCCTCAAGATTAATAACATTACTAGGGAAGGTCTATTTTTGCAAGTAAAAAATTCGGAATTCTTTTAACTCGTGGTAGCAAACCTAATTTATCCTTTCCCATGTCATTCTTTGGGACTAAGTAAATTGATATAACTTCTTTATATGACTTAATCTTTGGTTGAGAATAGTCAAAAAGGTAATTTCTATATCATTGAAAATCAGTTTATTATACTGGTACTGGTCTGTTATGGGGGTATTTTCAATTACAAACGTCAAGATCAATATAAATAATGGAGACCAATTATACTGAATAGCTACTTGACATTTTACTTAAGCTGATTTGACTTTTAAAATCAGATAGTTTGAATAGAATTATAGAAAATGTTTATATAATGCATTTATTTTTAATTAAAGTAATAAAATATATTATGATTCGTCACATTAGATGAATAGATTAAAATTAAAATGAAGACAAATTCCAGACTTAATTGTTTTTCAAACAATAGTTAGTGGCGGTCAAAAACTGAAGGATTCACTTAAAAAGCTCAAATTGGATTTTAAACAAACCATGTTTAGTATTGCAGTAATATTATTTGTAAAAAATATGAAAACATTTTGTAAATTTTCATTTTATTGCAAACGAATAAAATACAAATATTATTTGAAATAGTAACGTTGTAAAACTCTCTGTAAGCTGTTATATTTTTTTAACTTTATAAAACCCACATAGTTGGTTCTAGTTAGACTTCGGTGGTGAACAAAGTGAATATTTTGCAGCGTGTGGTTTAGACGAGGTTTACATTATAACTTTATCAAACATAAACGTAACATTCCACAACTTTACAAGCAAGTTAGTTTGTAATTATATACGCTACATATGAATCATAATCATTTTGATCCCAAAATATTAAAAATGAAAAATATGATTCTTGTTAACCCTGGTAAAAATATTTAATGGACTTTATGTTGAATAAAAAAAGAACAATGGCAAAGATTGATAAGGAGGTAAACAAAAACTGAGTTTGTACAAAATGATCCAATAAATGGTATGAACAAATTAGATTTAAAATTGTATTTTTTATATTATTTTTATCTATATGACACAAAAATATGATATTTTGTTCTATTCATCGTTTTAAAATGAAGTAGTGGTTTCAGTCCTTGGTTTCTAAATTTAATTTAATTTAATTTAAATTAATGGTGATTATGAAATGCTGTAGTCTGTTTTTTAAGGTTTTTTAAAGGCTTTTTAAGGTTTAGTTGGTAAGGCATCCTACTGTGTAATGGCAACGATGGAAAGACGTTACCTTTATACGAAGAGAACCACGTGTAAGTAAAGCATCAATTTGTCAGTCATTTATTATCCGTAACTATTGAATTCGGTACGGGAAAAATTTTCCGTAGATTTCTCTCTTCCTAAGTATTTTTAGTCTTGTGAAATTTAAATTCCTTCATATAATACGTGAATACGTTTTTCCAAACCCTCCTCCCTTTGCTTATCTTAACCAAATTTAATATTTAATGTGTCAACAAATCATCTTGTTTTGTAGTTTTTCAATACAGTTTTAGATTTATATATTTTTTCTGTTGGATATAACCATATAACGCTTAACCATACGACATAACTTTCGTAATACTTTTACGTCACGCTAGTAACAGTACTTTTTACGTTTGGCTAGTGTTAGCAATAGCTAACACTAGCCAAAATAGCTTAGAGATATCCATATCAAATTATAGATATAAATTTTCCGATAGTGAGGTGATTGCTTGTTTCTTGAGTGTGTTTTGTGATCAGAAATAGTTATTTAAAGGGTTACATATAACACAACACATATTTTCATATTACACACCTAGTTGTTATTTTCAGAGTTGAGGATATAGTATTCATTTCAGCCCTATAACATGAACAGTAACTCGTGAGTTGAAAAGAGTCTAATATTGTTTCGATGAAACAGTCTCTAAGAATGAGTAGCTTATCATTCTTAGAATAGAGGAGCATTTCTCTTTGTAAATTAGTGAGGGTGGCCATAATAAGTTTATATTCAGATACCCGCCCCACAAAGAATAAATAACTTTAATAATCTTGTAAAGCAGAGAATTGTAAGAAAAGTTAACTTAGTTTCCTTGCCCGCAAGCTTTAGAGCAAACTTGTTACAAACTTCATCGTTCAGAGAAAATTATGCATGTAGCCATCATTTATTGTAATTATATCAATAGTTATGTCTTTATTATAATTACTATACACCGTATACTTATTACATATTACTTTTTTATTACGAATAAAACATTTTTGGACCTTATTTACCAACTATTGCCACTAATTAAAAGTAATTGTTCACAAGATTTGATTTTTGTAGACCTCGGAAAATATGTTTCGTTTTAAAGTAAAGTTTATGATGCCGTTATTTATATTTTTTTAAACCATATTATACTAAATAAAAACATTGTGAATTTATTTTAATTGAACCGTTAAGCATTATTTAACTTTTATATTTTTGCCTGATATAGTACACTTAACAATTCAAGTTATAAAAGAACATTCGTGTAAAGCTTAGGGGGGTCGTTATCTCTAGTCTTATCAACGTAATTATATGTCAAAATCATGTTTTACATCAAATTATTGTATTAGTAATGAGGATCACAGTACTATAAAGAGGTTAGAAACGTATGGTGGTATGTTATATTCTGATATTATAGACGATAACTCTTAAACCTTCGATTGTTGCCTAGTCAATAAAAGTTTCAATTTATACATTTCTAACTTATAGACTTGCAGGCTCAATCAATCCCGTTCACTGCAAATTGCAAACACATTTAATTCTTTCGAAAACACAACCCTTTTGCTACGTTACAATAGAAGTGTTCATAGCTAACAGCAGAATTAGCTCTTTTGGTACGCAACTAATTCTATTTCACAGGCGAGATATATTTGAGCTTTGAAAAAAGTACCAACAAGACACTTTCGCTCCGTGTGGTATGAACTATTATTTTCATCATAATGTGGATAATAACCTTTCATCATACCACCCCAATAAACTGCTATATCCGGCCTGTCAGCTGTGATTGAAACTAATCAATATCATACGGCCTTAGTAAACAATACGGGAAAACTGGAAAAGGCACTTGTGCGAAAAGTAGGTATCCATAAATTGACACTACGAGCATTGCTAAATAGTTTTTTACTAATTTCTTTGTTTCAAAGCCAAACAGCTGATTTTTCTAGCAATATAAACTAATGTAACAATAGCAAACACGGGTAATGCTATTTTAATATATTATTGTTTGTTTTGAAAACACACGTTCAAATTAGATTTATTTATGAACTAGCAGTAAGGCCTTCCTTTGTACGGTTTGTAGGATTCAGTTTAAAGAAGAAAGATCATCATTACAAAATGTAAACCTGTAATCCTAAACAAATCAGCACAAGACAAAATCAATACCCTGCTTTAATATTTAGCATTACCTTACAATTAAATAGATTAGAACATTAATACCATTATTATTATTACAGAACTAGCTGACCCGGCGAACTTCGTAACGCCTCACAGTAAACACATGTTAACTTTAAGATTGGCCATGTTCTGAAGTCGAATAGCAATATGGCTTCATTGTGAAAGGTTATATATTCTGGGTCGCTGCATAGTGAATAACAATACTGAAACGATAAAACATATTAATATCATTCCCATAAAACAAATAAATCTGAGTGGATTAATTCACAATTTTCAAATCCAATCCAAACCCAAACGAAACTTAACTGTAATACGGCTTTTATAGGAAAGATATACAACAGCTGATCATTATAATAAACGTAATAATATAAACATTGTAATTATCATATAAACACGTGACTTTAATCAGACAGAAAATAAAAATATAAATACATAATCCCCCAAAACCGTTAACTATTAACGTGGTGATTAAAGCTGTTCATTTTTTACAGTACACATTTACTTCATAGTTTAACATTAATGGATGATTCAGATGGCATTGGATAGTAAAGCATACGGTATTGCTAATGGAAAGTAAACCAATCAGCTGTAGCTAAGAAATCTAATGTTTTCATTGTAGACAATTTGTAAACAAACTTACTCTCCATAAGGTTAACATTAGAAATTGCCATGAAAACGCCATAAAATGGAAACTTATGGGGTTTTCGAAAATATTTTTTCACTAAAACCTTCCCGGACACATATAGAGCAACTTCCTAAAATTTCATGGCGATCGGATGAGTAGTTTGGCAACGCATAAAGGACATACATACATACATACATACAGAAAGACATACATTCAATTTTATATATAGAGATGTATACGTTAAAATAACTTTTTCTAAATGGGTTTAAAATCAATGACCAATATAAACTAACTAATATTGATTTGACAGCTGTTTGTTTTTATTTATATTAAATTTTCATACTACAAAGACAGCTGATTATTATCAGTAGGTTATTCATTGGAAACTGGATCAAAATGCGACTAATATCGCGTAAAAGTGGATTTTTAAATGCTCGTTATTTACTTTTCAAGGGGCGGCGGGTGATTTCAAGCACTTATAAACCTTCTCTGGAATGTAGAGAATACATTAAATAAGTTTCATTGTAATCAGTTCTCTCAATTTTTCGGAGAAGACGGCGTAAAATGCCTCATGAAGCGTCACAGACAAACAGACAAAGACCGGTTTCGGATTCTCTAACGCACGAAAAATAAAAATAACTAAAAAATTAATAATTCTGAGCAATGTACAGACAAAATTATAATTTTATTTATATAGATAGATAAATGTATAGGTGATATTCTGTAAAGTACTGTTCGTAGCACGTCCAAAAGGACTATGTCGGTGCTGGATAGAATTCAAGTATACGAGAGGAAGCCGAGTACTTAGCCGAGTATGAGTAGCTGAGTGATCAAGTCAGTGATGATGATTGACAAATATAATTAAAATAAGAGTATTATTATTTATATAAAATATGATTAAACATCAAAATCTTGAATTTCTATATTACGTTTAACATACATACGTTAATTGAATAAATCAACAGTTAACGATGGTAACCACTTATAAACATAATTTAGAACATTTCAACGAAACACGCCTATTCCCATTACTTTCAATATAAAATTTAATTCTACTATAATAATAATACACAAATAATAAAACGTAAAATGGTTGATTAATGGAGAAAAATTAAAGTATAATCAGTGTAAAATATAGATTTATTTAATATGTATACATAGCGGTGGTAGCATACATGTATTACGATTTTCATATACATTAATTTTAATTATGTATTATAATATTATGCAAATAGTACATTGCTTACTGGTATACTGTATTGCCATTTGACTTAACAAAAATAAAATTATTTTAAAACATTAATTAATCTTTAATAAGTACATAATATGCATACATTTTTACTGCAGTACGTATGTTTGATTCTTATAGTGTACAAATTATAATAACTAGCCATAAATCAAATTCCCTTTAGAGACAGCTGAGCATTATTCACATCCCAATCAGGAGAGATAACACAGGTCGCGTTTCCGTCGTTCATCTTGACTTTTTTGAATCGAAACGATCAAATTCCATCAGCTCGTCTATAAACGTTCTTATCAGTTAATTGGCTTCTGCGAATTTATAGACAATTTTCTTAATCGTATTTGAAATAAACCTTGATTTCTTATCTCGGAGTACTTGAGCATATTTCATATTTTAAATAGATTTTTATTAACATTTCTTTTACACTTTTCTTTATCCTAACTATAAATCTATATAAATAAAATTTGAGTTTTGTCTGTACATTGCTCAGAACCATACATTTTTTTAGTTATTTTTTAGTTATTTTTACTTTTTGTGCGTTAGAGAAGCCGAAACCGGTCTTACCTCAATATTTTGGCTGTTTGTGTGTCTGTGACACTCCAGGAGGCATTTTACGCTGTCTTCTCCGAAAAAAAACACGAGACCTAATTACAATATAACTTATTTTATGTATTCTCTACATTCCAATGAAGGTTTGAAAATGCTTGAAATCGCCCAACAACCCTCTAGCAAAGTAAATAACAAGCATTTAAAACCCCACTTTTACGCGATATTACTCGCATTTTGATTCAGTTTTCAATGAATAATCTACTGGTAATAAAGAGCTGTCTTCGTAGTTTAATGATTTAATAGAAATAAAAACAAACAGCTGCCAAATCAATATTAGCTAGTTTATAGTTTATATTGGTCATTGATTTTAAACCCATTTCGAAATAATAGGTACTATATTAAAAAGTTATTTTAACGTATAACTAATTATAATAATGGTATAAATGTTCTAATCTATTTAATTGTAAAGTAATGCTAAATAATAAAGCTGGGTATTGATTTTTTTTCTTTGTATTGATTTGTTTATGATTTCAGGTTTACGTTTTGGTATGATGATCTTTCTTCTTTAAACTGAATCCTACAACCCGTACAAAGGACGGGCTTACTGCTAGTTATAACTATAATTACAAACTTCTCTACTCATCCATGCATATTCTAAATTTAACTAGGCGAATTCAATCTCATCATTATGTATGGACTGTTACTGATAGTTTAATGGCGGACATCTATCTATACGCAGAGGTGGCACTCATTAGGGATACGCCGAGGTGGTGGTGGACTTAAACAGCTTGAACGACGGAACACGCTGGCAGCCCCTGCTTCTGGCCACAGCCATATGTACAGCACAACGTTTTATGTGGAACGTGGTACGTAGCACCCATAAGGGACATGCCGAAGTAGTAATTGACTAATGGACTGTGGTGTTAAATTATTCTGGTGGAGTGACAAACCGTCTCAAGCAAGACTCACTCTACTTACATCTGCTACTTACAAATTTCCAACCGCTTAAAGCCATAATTATTTTGATCAATAAAGTTTGCGCCTGTTATAGGCAATATATGAACTATATTTACACATAAAGTATTTTTGGTTACATTTATCTTACCAAAAATACAAATAACGTCAATGTGTAATGGCTGGGGCAAGTGTGTGGGTACGTGACCAAGCCACGGGACGTGACGCATCCACCCACGTAACCTACGTGACTCGAGGGCTCTGCTTCCCTGGATCATCCGCCAATTTCCTTCGTGTTCATATTAATATCAATGAAATATTCCGTCAACATCATAGATTTTCTTGTATTACAAAGTTAGTTAAATTAACAAGTTCTAAAATCTCTTTTAAACCAGTTCAGCGCTAAATAAAAAATCCGTTAGCGTATAGTTAAATAATTGTAACGATACGCTAACACATTTTTATTTTTCATTTAGCGTATAGTTACATTTTAACTATATGCTTACGGATTTTCTTAGTAATTTGCAAACAAATAGTTCTAGAATAAACCGAAAAAAACCTTTAATATATTCTTGGATATTCAGGAGTTTAAACCCCTAACCTTTTGAAGCAAGGAACCGTTAGGGTAGCCAAATGATTAATCATTTGTTTAATTTGATAAACAACAAATTCATTGAATAAGGTTTACGATTTGCAATCTATACAGTTTTGTTTTTGAAATCTGTTTAAGATTGTTTAATACAGAGTTTTCAAAGACCGTAAACCAGTAAGGCATAAAACTAGTGATTTCTTACAAAGGTTGAGGCGATATTAATACAAAAATACATTTGTATATAGATTCAGAAGGAAAAAGTTATATGAATGTGTGAATTAAATATTTGGTAATTTACACACAACATACATCCCCTTCATAATAAAGTAATGCATTGTATACTTAATGTATACATATGTCTATGAATGTCTGGAAGAGTTGTAACACAGTAGCCAGCTAGTCATGCATGCAAACTCCATTACCCTGTTTAAACAGCTCTAATATTCATAGAGTTTTCATGATAATTGACATGAGAATATCCGTCTGAAAATTAGAACACTAGACGTAAAAGTGTTTCATGATCATAATAGAAATATCATTGTGTACTATGTTGGTTGAAAATAAATAATGTACGTATTTACAATAAACGCTAAAAAATAGAATAACCTACGACAATAAAGGGAACAATATTTTTTATAGATATGTTTTATTATACTTTGAACATTGATAAAAGCATGGTAAAAACATAAAAAAACTTCATGAAAAATCAAACCGTATTTTAAAGATATATAAATAAAATAGTCTGTAATTTAATGAACTTCCAAAAATTCTATATTAAAAGTTGGGTAGCTTAATAGAGGTGACGTGCTCCATCGGTCTATCCGAGGTTTACCGGTTTGATCCCGGACCCAGTCACCATTTTTGTAATAATACCTTAAAATAATAAAATAACTACCTTAGTAGGTCACCATTTCAAGTGGTGATCTAATCTAATCTAATAGGGTTATAAATTAAGTGCTAATCGAACAGGTCGACGTAAAGAAGTAATAATTTTTCCTTTCAAAAATCTTAAACATACCACTGCCGTTGATACACCCAAAATAATAATGACATAGCCTATTCACTTACAAAAGCTGTAATTTACGATTACTATACGAAGTTTTTTAATCCCATTAATTGAAATTCCTTACGTTGGACATACACAATCTATAGACCTTCCCTTTACAAGTTTAAATGGCTAACTGTACCGGGAAAGTTAAATTAAAAGGTAAGGGGTGAGGAGTATGAGTAAGGGAAGGGTTACAGGGTAAGGGGGCTTCATCAGGTAATTAAAAAGATTCAAATACAACAAAAAAGATAAGTATCTTTTTACTGTCAGTCTCTAAATAAAACTCAAACTAAATAAAAATCTAAATAAAACTATTGTTTGTTAAAATGCTTGTTTAAAAGGTTCACAATGTTAAGCTGTTAAGGTTGTTAAGTGATACAAATAATATTTTCTTATTGGAAAGTAAATTGAAACATAATTTTGCTGTGATTAAATGTAACATACACCTAAATACGATACGTTGTATGATCGTAAAACATACATAACGACCAAACATTCACTCAGAACTTCAAAACATCAATACCCTGTATTTATTTATATTATTGTTTCTTTCAGAATTTTACTACATAGATATTATTTAATATGAAATATACTCTCCGATATACCCATTTGAAACAATATTTAGACTCAATAAGTAATTAATAATAAAATAAATAAATAAATAAAACATATGTATACAGTGCTCCATTTTTACCCTATCTAATACTTTGTGATCAACAGAAATTCTCCCTAATAATTATTGTTCTACAAAGCATTTCGAAGCATGATTTTGGAAAATAAAACCACATTGAAGTATAAATTAAGGTGCAAGTGTATTAATAAATCATTACTTTATGTATTAATATACTTTCATTAAAAAATACCTAATGTATCTGATACATGTATACTACATTTTTATTGATAATTGGCGTGTGTATTACAAACAAACTATAAATAAAGAGAAATAATTTGTATATATTTTTATTTTTCAGATTTTCACAATGAAACAAATATTACGATCGAGGCAAAACAGTTGAATTATTAAGTTGACGACGCCTCTGTCTTTTAGGTAATGTAGCAGTGTGTATTCACAAAGGATGGATGCATGAATATTGTACATATTGAAGCGCATAAAAACGCTATTCTCATACCTTGAGCATTGGATGATCGGAACAGATGTAATGATTCAGTACAACGAAATTCCAATTCACACGATCGTTTATTGTGCAGTATAACAGATATGATGATTCAGTACAACGAAATTCCAATTCACACGATCGTTTATTGTGCAGTATAACAGATATGATGATTCAGTACAATAAAAATCCAGTTTATACGATCGTTTATTGTGCAGTATAACAGATATGATGATTCAGTACAGTAAAAATCCAGTTTATACGATCGTTTATTGTGTAGTATAACAGATATGATGATTCAGTACAATAAAAATCCTGTTTATACGATCGTTTATTGTGCAGTATAACAGATATGATGATTCAGTACAATAAAAATCCAGTTTATACGATCGTTTATTGTGCAGTATAACATATGTAATGATTCAGTACAACGAAATTCCAATTCACACGATCGTTTATTGTGCAGTATAACAGATATGATGATTCAGTACAATAAAAATCCAGTTTATACGATCGTTTATTGTGCAGTATAACAGATATGATGATTCAGTACAATAAAAATCCAGTTTATACGATCGTTTATTGTGCAGTATAACAGATGTAATGGTTCAGTACCACGAAATTCCAACTTATACAATCGTTTATTATTTTTATTTAGTGTAAGAGGGTCATTAATACTCTATTGATAGAATGCACATGCAATTTATATTAGCACATATAAATATAGTTGAATATGTTTACTGTTTACCTTTAATTAATAAGAGGGTTCACATTAATTATAATATGACTTAAGTAGGGTGATATGTAAAATGATGTGATGTGAAGTAAGCCACTATTTACAAATCCGAACTGTATACCTAAAAATCACTTGCTGAACAATCTAGAATGTACTAAATATAGTACATTGTTATAGAAAATGTCTATTTGAAAATTAAATATTTGACTGAGAAATGATTTATGATTCATATTAAGCCTTCTATAAGTAAAACAGAACAAATACTGAAGACATATTTGAATATATCAAGTATTTTTTGTGGACAGGCTACAAGTGAAATTTACGTTTCAAGAGTTTAAACAAAATTATAGACAATCCCATTCATTAACACATTGCGTACAACATTTACCTTTATTTTATATTACTATTTCAGATATGTTCTCATTGTTTGAGGATTTTTCGATAAATAGTATTAAAATAAATAAATACTCGAATTATTTAGCACAAACATATGATCCCAGATATAAATCTACTTTTTATAGTATTAAAAGGTATTTAAATTTATAATGTATTCTGCTATACCAAAACAATAAAAAACTTCAACTAACAACCTGGTATTACCGTATGTAAATTTAAAGCTTTAGATGGTTATACATTTAAAGTAATGGAAAGCCATAACAATGTTGCTTCAGGGTTGGTAATAAAAGGTGTAACATAGCCTAAACTGTGCAGAGTGATTGCCAAGAATCTAGAGCAACGCTTCAATGCGAGCCAAAGGTGGTTTGGCAACAAAAACCAGTCATTTAACACAATCACAGCTGTTAACTAAGGTAATACTGCCTCTGAGGTACATTGCAGCATAACTTGCCAAAAACGTTACTGAGTTTATTTTGGTAGCTTTAGCCTTATATACAGTATATATGTACGCTGTATAATACCTTACGTACTTGATAACTCCACGTCGCCATATCGATCACATGTGACACAGAACCTAACAGCTGATTCCCGAAACATGTCGAAGAAATAATTAAAATGTTGTCTAAGGGTACTCGGTTGACTTATTTAAAGATATATATATTTGCACACGGATCTCGAAAACGGCACTGAGGATTTTCTTTAAATTTTTGAAATAACTAATTTCTGAGTAGAAAATGAGTTCTAGATAGATCTAATGTCCAGGAAAATTCTTGTTTTCTTGTAATATTAAGTTTAAAATCTAAAAATTTAACATTACGCTTATGGAGAACCAAATGTAAACAATACAAATCAAAACATCTGTTTATAGCCGTTTGACAGTTGTTGATTGAAGATGGTGGGGAGGAATATGTGAATAGAGGTTTTTCATAAATATTTATTATATCTATGTAATAATTGCAAAATTATCAGGTTACCAAACAATTTGTAAAAACTTAAGGGTAACATAACTGTGCGAAATAAAAGCAGAAAAAGTATTTCCAAAATCTTCCGTATTTTGATAGAAAACGTATTCATTGTATTGCTTGAAGCCACTGTCACAAACCTGCTCTTCAATCCTCATTCTGTTTCTAAAAAAACATGGATTAAACAGTAAATGATCGGCTAAAACGATTGAGGTTGGCTAAAAGACCTTAAACGGCGACGCTCAATTGGCAGACGCCGTGGCCCAGAGGTAGCGTGTCGGCCTCATAAAGCGAAGGTCAGGAGTTCCATCCCCATCAGGGTCAGTACATTTTGTCCAGTGCTATATTAATTATGTTGTACTAAATCGGTTTTATCTAACCCACATAAATGTTTTCATTGAGTAATAAATGTGTGTTAATTTTTATAATTAATTTTTATAATACATGTCTTACTCTAAACGAGCAAAGCTCTGTCACCAGGTACTTAACACATAAACACGTGACATAAACGTTCGCTCAACGGCGATGACGAGTGAAACACGTTTACAGATGATAACTACCAGTACACTACACTTTTTTACAACCAGAATCGATTAACTATTACTATCTATGAATAAAAAGATTAAATATAATGGTAAATTTTTATTACAATTAATTTTTACTTTATACTTTTCTTATGCTTTGGCCGGTGGCATAGATCTAAGTTGTTGCTCGTGCTCCTGTGACAGCTGATTTGCCAGGATCAAACAATGTAGCCGATTTATTTATCCAACTGGCCTACTATACTGCAGCCGATATGACAGCCGTGTACGAGGTATGCTCGTAAAGTTTAGTTCCGTTTCCATTTATGAAATAGGTAGAATCGCAGTTTCGTGTATGAACGAAGTTTTCTGTTATGATCCACATTTCCTCCAATAATTATATAATGTTAGACCAGTAGCAGAGATGGGGAATCAGAGGAAAGAGTTGCATTAGTCAAGAGATAACATTTCAAACACTGTCACAGGACCAGGACCCATTGACACCCTGATAGGATTTTATGTTGCAGGTGATACCCTGATGGGTGAGAGGATAATTTTAAGTTCAGAGCTTGTTTCAGTTAAACCTTAAATGGACCATGTTACCATGTTAGGAAAGACTACAGCTAGGGTAGCGAGTGGTTAAAGAACGGTCTGACATGCTGCCAACATTAACAACAGATAGCAAATGTCCAGACAGTACCAGGGGAGTGACTCGAGCATCTGTTATCTGGAAGTTAGGTTATTAGAAGCAATACATTTTTATGATAAATAATGTAATGTAAGAAAGGATTAGTTTTTCCTATCCTACATGGAACATTTCTGATCTATTAGCAGGTTTATAACGACATTTTGTGTCTAATAATAATTTCGTTTTTAATAAAACTCTAGACTTATCATAATTGTTACTACCAAGAATGTTCTAATGACAAAATGTTCGAAGTAAATTTCAAATGACAGCCATTTTGTGCCATTATAAACCACTCAATGGGACTTCAGATTTAAAAATGTCGAGCTTCCCAAAAGACCTATTTTAAGGTCCCGGACAAAATTGTAATACTGACCAAAAAGTGTATTTTTATTTCTTATCAAGGTATTCTGGTTTTTGTTTTCTTGGTATAACCCGTTAAAAAGATAAGAAGAGGTATACACACATTTGACAAATGAATAAATACTAATGTTTTTAGAATTTTCAATCTTCTCTTTCAATTGTATGGCATTATTATACAGTAACCACAAAAATGAAACGAGTTTTATCTCCGAATAAACTGGTATGATTTTATTTAAATTTATTATAACAGAAAGTAGCATTTCCAAGTAGTGTTTCTCAAATTCAAAACATTGTTCGAAGCTCTGAATGAGATTAATCATTATATTTTACAGGTGCTAAATCAGTTACGGGTCATCAGATCCATTATACTCCAACCATTAGAAACACCATCAAACACAAATTCACCTTAAAATACCCAAACAGTGATTGAGTCTGTCTCTCATAAATTTGAATTCAAACCGACAATGCTGTCCTTTACTTAGTTTAATTTTTACGCAAAATTGCAATAGATATAACAATGCAGAGAGTTGAAGAAACCACAAACCGCCAGTATCTCACCATTCCATTATACAAGTTTACCACAATACCAGTAATTATTCTAGAATGCCTTTCGACACAACTTGCAACGTATGCTTTTTATATAGTTATGTAGTGGGGATTAGGGTGTTTTATTGTTGAAGTTAAAAAGTAGTTATAACGTTTAATATGCTGCACATAAGTGCACGTAACTATAATCGAATCAAGGAGGGAAAATGTGAAACAGAACTTTGTTGAATTTAGATTTTGAATAGAGTGTAAAAAATAAGGAAACAATTATTTGAAACAATCGGGCTCATTTATGTCACCAGTAGAAAGTGTTATTGGGTATTGGCATTAAGGGGTAGAGATTAAACTTCTGACTTATGTGTCCATCGGCTCTTATTAGCCATATAGTCGACAAACAGCTGACAGTAGAAAATGTGCAGCACCTTGAAACTAATTGGCTAACCGCTGAATGTTTTTACTGTTAATGTGTCAACCTATAAGATCAATCAGAACATATTTATCATTTGTCCGTGGGTGGAGTTAAGGGGGGGCATGGGAGGCAATAGCTCCCCGACATCGTAAAAGTTTTGAATTTGTATTACCAATCAAAAAAGTGCTGTATTTAAAAAGTATTCATAGATATATTTGCTGACTGAATTAGCAAAATAGTAATAGCTCTATGATGAAGCCATCTCAAGACAATCAATGTATCAAAATAATGTTAAGACTTGTACCATAAAACTTGACAGATGATCTAAGAACATGGCTGGGTGTGGAAGTAGGCTGACATTTTCTCAGAATGATATTATTGTCACCTTCTTACATAACTCTTCATAGTCACATAGGCTGTAGTTTTTATGATTATATCTAAATTAAAATCTTTTATTGAACGAAACTATAGATAAATTATAGAAATTTAGTATAAATGAGTCTGTAATATATAGTAAATGTTTAACCCTTCCTTAGCGTTTGATGTATATATACGCTGAAAACGCTAATCACTTGTGAGCATTTGCTGTATATGTAATGGCCACAATCCAATTAAAGCTTTCCCGAGGACAATTCGTTTAACACAACAAACATAAATTAATGTATAATAACATTGAAATATTCGAGTATCACTTTGAATCAATCAGTCTATGTAATTTAAGCAGTAATAGTTTTAAAATAGATAAATTATAATAATGAGCATATTGTAAAATGTTTTCTTTCCAAAAGAGGATTTATCATGAAAAATAAATTCATTTAATGGGATAAAATATGTTTAGGAAAATAATACTTTGAGATTCGGATGCAATCTGATGCAATTAAATTCAATCTGAAGTTCACTTGTATTTGAGATACTTAATAATGCTTTGACTGGGATAGTAGCGTCAACCTGCAATCCAGCCACATGGAGGTCACGAATTGTGAATAGTAGTGAGCGAAGTTCGGTGGGTTTGGTGTTTCCTTGTGTGTAACGTCTGCACTATTGAATACTACGTTAATCCACAAGACCTCCTCATGATTAGACTAATTCGTAATTCAGAGGCCGTGGTTCGGATTACACATTAAACTGTAGGTCCCTTAGTTGCCATTGTCTGTTTGGCTATTAATTAACAGTCCTGTCTAAGGAACATGTCAGCCTTAGTCAGTAACAAGACTACAAGATCGTGTCACAATCATCATTCATACTTGACTTAAAATACCTACCTTTAGGTGTGATCGCCATTTCAATAATTTAATCTAATCTTATATTGAACGAGTGGCATGCGGTGGGATGCGTAAGGGTTTTTTTGCGTAAGGGAGGGGACATTAAGAATTAACCTTATTGCTCTTTTTTGTAATAACGATTTTTTTATTATAAATACAGTTACAAAATACAATTCCATAGGACATATAATGGCATGCTCATAGTACACCTTTAAGACGAGATCTTGAGACGCAGGGACTGAGTCTTCTTGTCAGTTAGATTCCTTTTAAAATTTTGAATTCAACATAGTTCACATACGTGAGCAAGACAGGTTAGGTTCAAGCCAAATTCCAAGAAATATTAAGGTGCAGTTATCAGCATTTCTATCAAAGCTAAAATAAATACCTTTGATTTTTTCAGTATTTACAGATAAATTGTTTGCAGTACATCAGTCATTTACTATTGTAGATGAGTCAGTCAAACTGTTAAAAAAGTCAAGCTCAGAATTACAAATTTTCTTAAGTCTTAAGTCATCAGCAAAAATATCTGTGATTACATCACCAATATTATTTGGTAGGTCATTTATGTAAAAATTAAAAGTATAGGTCCCAAGACTGATCCTTGAGGAACTCTACAATTAACAAGCTTAGTAATTGCATGACCTGTACTTCTATTAGGCCTAAAACCAGATTGTTTATTAATAAATATTTTATTTAACTCAAAGAAATTTCATAGATCATCATGTAACGTAAGGATAAAAACAACTTTGACAGTACTAGAGCTATTGAAATTGGTTTATAATTATATAAATATAATTTCTCCTCTTAAAATCAGGTATAACTTTACATTTTTAATTGACTAGGGTATGCACTATTATTAAGTAAACATTAATTATACAAGTACGATAGTAATTAACTATTTGGTTTGGTGAGTACTTACCAATTTCATAATCAAGTCCATAGATATCCAAACAGTTACAAGTCTCAATGTTATTTGCGAAATCACTCTACACATACACATCCGACCAATTTATACTATTTGACAGTTTACCAAACAACACAACATTTTAATCATTAATTACTCCAACCAAAGATCTAGCTGAAGTTCTATCATTTTGATCTCATAACCGATTGTGAAAGTCAAGTTTAAATAAGAAAGTATCAAATAAGTTCAACAGACCCCTTATAAAGTGGTAATTTTGTTTCAAATTTAACATTGAAATCACTAGAGAGAATAAGACTATAATTTGAATAGTAAATTTTATACATTATATTATATTAACATGATAAAAATTGTTAAAATACACAATGTAAATATTGTTCGGTCCTTATACATTCAAAAAGATTATTTTTTCTTTGGGAAGTTCCACAGCTACAGCTTCACACATCATTTCAATGGACGTATCAATTACACAATTGATTTCGTTATAGTGAATTTAATTCTTAATAAAAATTGCTGTGATCCCATGTAGTTTTTGTCATCTAAAAACAGAAGCAGTTTCCAAATCATGAAGGACAAGAAAACTTGTTCTTCTATACTTAATCCAATGTTCAGCTTCTGCATTACATCAATTCGATTCTCTTTGGCAATCCATTTCTCTTTTATAATCAATTTTTAGCGAATTTCCCATAGGGAAGAAGCTATTACCGTAGGTCTTATGGCGAGACTTAAGCCCGGGACCATGTTATTTTTTCTTCTATAGGTGCCCAGAGTCCAAATACAATAGTCGTTAAAATTTATATATATATATATAAATATATATATATGTGTGTCTGTGAACACAATAACTCTCGTAAAAATGGTCCGATCGAGACCAAATTTGGTAGAGACGTGTATTCCTACAAATGCTCGGACAAGTTCGTAAACCAGACATAACGGTCAATTGGAACGGGTAGTTTGGGGGGTTTTGTACCCCAAAATGGGGTTTTTTGCGTTTTTCGTATGTAATTCAAAACATTTTTAGATTTAATCTTTCACCATTAGAATCAGCTTAAAAAACTACACAATTAAGTTCCTTAAAGTTTTTCTCTATCTCCAACGGTTACTGAGATATAAAAAAATCTAAACACAGTACGTTGTATTTTGAGACTCCAATGTTAATCTTATGGAGGATAAGGAAAAATTAATATTTCACTTATTAACCAATATTTTTGGATAAAAATTTATATTTAGCTTTATGTGGTTGAGGTTCATCCATTTATGCTTAAAATCATAGTTTATGTGTTTATCATGGCAGAAAACCTGCATACTCTTTTCCCATGTTAATCATATGGAGAATAGGCAAACTCCTTTGTTTATGGACAGATGTTGATGAAAGTTGGTATAGATGTTAAAAATAAATGTTTTTCAAGGTATAAATGCCTACTCTTAGTGTTCCTCACAGCAGCAAACCTGTACACTCTTTCCCATGTTAATCTTATGGAGAATAGACAAATAATTCTCATGTCCATCGACAGTTTTTACCACTTGACTTGTTGTATATTATTATTATTATATTATTGATTTGGAAATTCGCTGAGTACGCAGGTCTGCTGCGACGGGGGTATTTACTGTACCATAAGCATTGCAAAACATAAAATGAAATGAAAAATTTAGTTTAGTTTTATAAAATTTCTTTTTTACATTAAAGAGAAAGATGTGATGTATTTTTCACAGCCTTACATTTCAAACTATTGCTCGTATTAAAAAAAACGGAACTAGTTGTATGTCTTAAAAAGCTACATAGAGGAGGGTAAACATTAAAATTAAGATTAACATTAACAATAATATTAAAAAAAAATTAACCATCAAATCTGTGAGTAATCATTTTATATCTCGTGCAGTCTCTGTTGTGTAGAATGACGACATAGAGTCCTAGTCCTGCGTCCACTTATAAATTTTATCCATGACCTCGGGAACCACTGCGTCTTATATATTTTTTGAAAGACAGATGAAAAGGTGCAATTGACCCGGCTTTTAGCCTATATTTTTTTGATCAAAAATCTGCTTTTTTGGAGACGACGAAAAACCATATCAATTTATTTTTTTTGTCCTGCCCGGGTCATGCGGGGTGCATAGGTTATATAATATCTTGTATAATTAGTCCTCTCCGTCTCTGGCTCATGCATCTACATAGAGGAGGGTAAACATTAAAATTAAGATTAACATTAACAATAATATTAAAGAGGAGGAAACCATTTGAGATCGTATGAGAGAACTGCTCGTGGCAGTCTCTGTTGTGGGTAGAGATGACGACAGTTGGAGTCCTAGTCCTGGTCCGCTCTCCCACTGGCCATTCCGGCGGTCGCATCTGCGTCTATATTGTGGGTGGAGACGAAGACAGGATGTAGTCCTGGTCCGCTCTCTCACTGGCCATGACGGCGGTCGCATCTGCGTCTATATTGTGGGTGGAGACGAAGACAGGATGTAGTCCTGGTCCGCTCTCTCACTGGCCATGACGGCGGTCGCATCTGCGTCTATATTGTGGGTGGAGACGAAGACAGGATGTAGTCCTGGTCCGCTCTCTCACTGGCCATGACGGCGGTCGCATCTGCGTCTATATTGTGGGTGGAGACGAAGACAGGATGTAGTCCTGGTCCGCTCTCTCACTGGCCATGACGGCGGTCGCATCTGCGTCTATATTGTGGGTGGAGACGAAGACAGGATGTAGTCCTGGTCCCCTCTTTCTCGCTGGCCATTCCGGCGGTCGCATCTGCGTCTATATTGTGGGTGGAGACGAAGACAGGATGTAGTCCTGTTCCGCTCTCTCGCTGGCCATTCCGGCGGTCGCATCTGCGTCTATATTGTGGGTGGAGACGAAGACAGGATGTAGTCCTGGTCCACTCTCTCGCTGGCTATGGCGGCATTAGCATCTGCACCTCCATCACTAAACTGCATAGATGAAGGTTGGCATAAACCTTTAAACT
The DNA here is from genome assembly GCA_023375725.1 of Nephotettix cincticeps. Classification (NCBI taxonomy): domain Eukaryota; kingdom Metazoa; phylum Arthropoda; class Insecta; order Hemiptera; family Cicadellidae; genus Nephotettix; species Nephotettix cincticeps. The sequence goes on along the minus strand of CM041786.1, from coordinate 111,335,149 downwards.
ATCGTGCAAACAATTAATTAATTTAATTTGTTTTTCATCTCAGTGTTAGTCTCAGAAATTGGATGAGTATTTTTGAAACAATACATTTTTAACTATATTTAGATTCACTTCACTTTAAAGAATGTAATAAGTTTATTGAAGGTAGGCGTTTTTAAATAATTTAATTTAGGGAGAGAGCAAGTGGCAGTCCACTGATATACTAGATTGCAGGCGATGCGCCGTTGAGCTGGATGGTTGACTCGAAGGATAATATTCAATAGCAGACAGTTTTATAATTCTAGTGGGAAATTCAGCTGAGCTAAAGTCTCATTTTGTACAATGAGACTTTCAATAATGCAATTTGTTTTTAAGTTTAGGCCTGCCAGAAAGAAAGATTGAGATAGAGAGAGAGAGAGAGAGAGAGAGAGAGAGAGAGAGAGAGAGAGAGAGAGAGAGAGTTTTTCAGTTTTAGTATTCTTCATCACAAAAGACGTTAGCCTAAAATTATTCAAAGTATCGTATAACACAAAGAAAAATAGAATTACAGTATATAAAATAAACTTTTAGTTGCAAACCGAATTAATAAAAATTTTATAAATATATTGCAATAAATCAGATACCATACGTAATACTATTTTATAGCCTAATCTAAATAATATAGCCTAATCTTTTTATAGTCTGATCTGAAGGAAAACCTACACTGATCTGAAGAATATATCCGAGGATAAGTTTTATTCATGGGAGCTTTCCACTTTTACAGGATAACTTACGCTTCATTGGAGTCGTCGCAGTTTGTCAATAAAACATCTCGCCTCGGTGTTTCTTATAAAGCTCCGAGGAGCTTGCAAAGAAGTATATCGCATTTACACGTGAACAATTTTCAATAGTACTCCTTTGATACAATAACCTGTGAGCGTCTTGATGTACGGAGTAAGTATCCTTTGCGGGCAGTTGCAGTCTTATCGCGCCACAAATAGCACAACAGTTTTCAGTTCCATCTTAAATCAAGTATACTTTAACAAAGTGATGTTGATTTTTAACATCAGAAAATAAAATGTTCTGAAACTGACTAACAACATTTTTTAAAGTTCTGGAGAATTTTTTGGTCCATTTACTGAGTTCAAAACCACCTCACTGTAAGTTAAATTTACTCAAATTTGAGTCTAAGAGCTTCTGGAGTCAGTTCAACTTGCATTCATAGACAAACGTGTCATTCAAAATAGCTTGGCTGGCAAGCTGTAATTTGTCACTTTCATCAGCCAGTTAATTGTTAAGTTAATTGATGTTACTCTCTGATGGCAAGTTATGATGAGGAACACCATGGCTACCAGTATTGAAAGAATAGGTTATTCAGATTTATTTCTCCTATTATGATTTGAAAAGCTCGATTGTCAGGATGAATCAAAATATCACGATACATCTTGTATATAACTAATGAGATTACAAATGGGAGGAGACAAAAACGGGTTAAGGTTTCAAATATATCATTTTGCAGATTTCTACCAGTTAATAGCTTGTTATCAAGAAAATATAATTCGGGCTGAGGGACTCCATGGAGGGGAATCTATAATATTATAAAGAAGATGTGGAATCTGTTTGTTTGTTTGTGGGTTTGTTTGTGGCTTTGTTTGTGGGTTCGTGGGTTTGTTTGTGGGTTTGTTGTGGCAAGTAAATGCGAAAAATACTGAACCGACAGGTCTGAAATTTTACACAAAGGTATCTTAAACTCATGCAACACATAGGCATATTAGTTCCCTTAAAATCCCCTCGGGCTACGCCCCATGAACGTCCTAAATTTCAATGTTTACATTTTCAAAGAATGAAAACATAAAATTACTTGAATGTCAACAGCTGTGAACACTAAAATTTGACAGTTCGAGAAGAAGGAGAAGAAGAAGAAAGAGCTGCCGTGACCGTCCTAGGTTTCAATGTTTACATTTTCTAATGACAACATCCGTTTGCACTATATTTTGACAGTTCGGGAAGAAGAAGAAATAAAGTTGATTTTTCAGATAAACTGCTGGATCGAAATTAGTGAATTATTTGAAATAGCGGAATGGTAGATTTTAAGTTTTTTTCCGACGACTGTCTCTATTACATTAATCCTTATCTTCTCCCAATATTTGACATATGTTACTTTGAAATGTTGTAGACACTCGTGTTCTGTCATTTTGTAAACAATGAAGAATTAATTAACAATAACATAAATGTATCAGTAGAGCCTACACATTTCAGCCTTTTTAACCCGTGCGAAGAACGGGTACTTTGGCTAGTAAAATATATTGGAGTATGCAAAGTGGAGAGGGCTCATAAGGCCTAATCCCCCATGTTCTTTAATAAAATTCACATAGGTTGATTTTAAATTAAGATTATGGCAAAAGTGTCACTCAAGAGTGTGTAGGTTGTGTGTTTGTGAGATGATAAGTTCTTCCTAAATCACTGGCACCGGTTTGAAGGAAAATATATCAATGCATCCCTGAAATGGCTTTCAAAGAATATTTTTTTCACATACTTGATTATCAGGGCCTAATAGATTAACTTGTGGCACTTCTCCAATTTTCTAAAATCGTTTGAGATTTTTCTCGGGCCTGGACTCAGAGATGAATAAGTTAGTGCATATAGAACTTTGCTTGCATTCAAGGTGAGATAAAATAACTTTACCAATCAATTTCCAGCCATAAATGGTTTTGAAAGGGGTAGGAAATACAAAAAGGAGGGTAGAAAATACCATCGGACCGCCCATCGTCACAAAAAAATGGAAATAAATCAGCTCCACTCATATAATCAACAGGTGAGGACTAAAAAAAGTGCGGGTCAGCTAAATTTCAATCCTAAAATGATCAATAAGGTCCTTCCCTAGCAGCGATTGAAATCAAAGGAATATTTGCATTAACAGGCTTCAGCAAGCAAGGCACTTTTCTTTTAGCTGGAGTGACAGTAGTCTGTGAAATGCTTAAGTCATCTTGTTCTAATTCTAAACGTGATGGTCAAGTTTTCTCAATGATCTGTAACGAAACAGCTCATCAATCCAGGATCAATTGATGCTCTGAAAGTCTCTAGGTTGTTCAAGAGCAGATCCAAGACGACACAGGGTGATAGTGTATTAAAACGATCAACACAGCTTGCTACCGAGTTTGAATCTTCTTTTAATGCTTGGAAATACGAAAAACCCATACTTAGTTTTCAAAAGAACCTTTTTAAGGAACCTATTTTTTATTAACTTAATTAATAATTTCTGTATTTAATAAACGACAAAGCCCTCACTCATCACTAATTCTCCCACTCCCCAACTACTTAGGAGGCCGAAATTTGGTATACTAGTTCTCTAGGCCTAAAATAGGAAAGTCTAATAGTTTTTGTGGCAATTTTTCCATAAATCTCTACCTTATACGTCTTCAACGTTCCCATGTTAATCTTATTAACTCTTAAGGTAAAACAGCAACTGTTTTTATTTGAATAGCTTTTACGTTGAGCAAGCCAAACGAGCAAGCATAAAACAATACTGTATTATGTTTTATTATGTATTAATGGGATTATGTATTATTATTAAAATCAAATGTTTATGCATATTATGTTTATTATAATAATCATCTGTTCTAGGCCTATATTTTTATATTTTTTTCCTTTTGCTATCGGAAATATATAAATGGTTGATTTGTGCATCATTATCACATATTTGATTTTGTGTGCATGCGTGTGTGTGTTTTTGCCAGTGCGTGTGAAAATATGCATTTACCAGGCTGTAAAATGATCAAAGGTACCCTGGTGTAAGATGATATAGTCTTTCTCTATTTTTCTTTTTTTTAGTTTTAATGTTTCAAGTCAACATGAATACACTCAACTTTTTACAGATATTTTGCTTTAAAATACCTAGATAGGCCACAAATTTAGAAAGGTAATAATGATTATAAAAAAATTTTATATTCGACAGCGAATCTAAACCTAATAAGTCCGTTTTGTTCAACGCTGCAAGCGCGTCAGGTAACACTAGGTATTATGTAAACGTATTATAGATATGGTATCCAATACTATAATACGAGCAAGGTTTGTATATTTGCACACGGATCTCGAAAACAGCACTAAGGAATTTCTTTAAATTTTGGAAATAACTAATTTCTGAGTAGAAAATAAGTTCTAGATAGGTCTAATGTCCAGGAAAATTCGTGTTTTCTTGTAATATTAAGTTTAAAATCTAAAATTTTAACATTGCGCTTATGGAGAATAAAATGTAAGCAATACAAACCAAAACAGCTGTTTATAACCGTTTGACAGTTCTTGATTTAAGACGGCGGGGAACAATATGTGAATAGAGGTTTTTCATAAATATTTATTTTATGTATGTAATAAATGTAAAATTATCAGGTTACTAAACAATTTGTAAAAACTTAAGGGAAACATAACTGTGCGAAATAAAAGCAGGAAATAGTATTTCCAAAATCTTCCGTGTTTTCATAGAAAACGTATTTGTTGCATTGCTTGAAGCCACTGTAACAAACCAATTAATTGGTGTAAATTAAATTTCTCTTTTGCTTTTCAATCCTCATTCTGTTTCTAACAAAATCAGTTGATCACAGGCTAATAATAACTGTATGGATAATTAAACAGTAAATGATCGGCTAAAACAATTGAGGTTGGGTAAAACAAGTTGAACGGCGTCGCTCATTTGACTGACGCCGTAGCCGAGTGGTAGCGTGTCGGCCTAAAGAACTGTAGGTCGCGATTTCCATCCCCATCAGGTGCGATACTTTTTGTTCAGTGCTATATTAATTATGGTGTATTGGATCGGTTTTATTTAACCACATAAATGTTTTCCTTGAGTAATAAATGTGTTTTAATTTTCCTAATTCATTTTTACAATACATGTCTTATTCTATACGAGCAAAGCTCGGTCACCAGGTACTAATATAATTAACAGACGTAAATAGTTAAGCTTAAAGTTAAATAATATTATGTACAGTACTTTTGACATTATACGAAAACAGTTTAAAATAACTCATGTGATTATCATTTAAGCACTCCTGTTAAATCTAAGTTATTTCCCTCTGAACTTTGTGGAAGCTTTTAGACGCGTCAAGCGTTGAGAATGTTGAGTGCACAATAGCTCTTAGATATCAGCAGTCATTTAGAGTAAAGTACCCTTACTCGATGGCTTTTGTAGAATCACAAAACTAAATTAAAAATTAACCTTTTTATAGAGAATACCATAAAGATTCTTTTGACGAAAAGTATCTAGTTTGTGAGTTTGAGTTCCAATGATATTTGATACACTAAAATATCTACCTTCTCTCTTTCCAGTCCTTGGCTGAGAAATGTTTACTCACAAAAAATATTGGTTTTTAATAAATGTTTTGACAAAATTTATAAAAGTGGAGTGCAGGTTATTACAAACCTAGTCAACTAAACATAAGTTTGAATCATACTTGAGGCTAGCTTGCACGTAAACTAAACGTTTAACAAATCTTTCCAGATTTTGTTCACATAGTTTTTTCTTAGATCGCAAGACAATAGAATCACTTGACATAATAAGACAACTCAAATTCCTTTAATGTTTTCCCTTTTAGCGAAGCCCGAGACCATGTTATTTTTGGTCTTTAGGTCCCAGAGACTAAATATATATATGCGTGCGTGCGAGCGTGCATGTGCATGTGTGTGTGTGTGTGTGTGTGTGTGTGTGTGTGTGTGTGTGTGTGTGTGTGTGTGTGTGTGTGTGTCTGTGAACGCAATAACTCTCGTAAAAATGGTCCGATCGAGACCAAATTTGGTAGAGACGTGTATTCCAACATTTGTCAGACGAGTTCATAAATCAGGCATATCGGTCAATCGGAACGGGAATTTGGGGGGGGATACTAAAGAATTGGGTTTTTTCGTTTTTCATATCAAATTTAAAAAGTTTTCTCAATTTTATCTTTCACCATTAGAATCAGCTTAAAAAACTACACAATTTAATTCCTTCTAGTTTTTCTCTAACTACAATGGTTACTAAGATATTAAAAAATATAAAAATAGTACGTTGTATTTTGGGGCTCCAATGTTAGTCTTAAGGGGGATAAAGGAAAAATTTATATTTCCCATATTAATTAATATTTTTGGATTAAACTTGGTATGCACCTTCATGGGGTTGAGATCCATCCATTTATGCTTAAAAATCATATTTATGTGTTTATCATGGCAGCAAACCTGCATTCTCTTTTCCCATAATAATCTAATAGGGAATATCCAATATCCTTTATTTATGGACAGATGCTGATGAAAGTTGGTGTAAATGTTAAAAATAAAAATTGTTTATGGTATAAACGCCTACTTTCAGTGTTCCTCACAGCAGCAAACCTGCACACTCTTTCCCATGTTAATCTTAAGGAGAATAGGCAAATAATTCTCATGTTTATGAACAGATTTTAATAAAACTTGTTATATATTATTATTATAATTATTTGGAAATTCGCTGCGTACGCAGGTCTGCTGCGATGGGGGTATTCTATATTTGACGTTACCTTTTAAGGTGGAGTCTTGCTTGTCTGGTAGTGTTTTATGTAATTATATTTTCTCCAAAAAAGGTCTGATAACCAGGTTTCTCTTACAACAGACCGTTTGGGGGTTGATGCGTAATCTATCTATATTATAGGTGGAATAAGTATATTTGATATTGAATGAGAGGTTAACGGAAGCTGGAAGCACGCTCAGGATATTGATCGAGAAAAGTAGAAACATTTTTCAAAGTTAAAGGGTAGCTTGTGGCTTGTGGATAGTGGATACAGTACGTGGTAAAGATGTTACACCAAACCTTAGTTCACTAAAACTGTTAAAGACCAGGAAGTTTATATATTATATACCAAGGTTAGCTAGTTTATTAGTTCACTAAAACTGTTAAAGACTAGGAAGTTTATATATTAGATACCAAGGTTAGCAATTATTAGTTCAGATTATTTTTGACAAAATGTATAAAAGTAGAGGAAAAGGGTTATTAAAAACCTACTTAACTAAATTTATAACAGTGAATTTGATTTTTTAATTACTGCACTGTATTAACTTTATTTCAAAAAATATACTTAGGTAATACGTCTTTCTTTCCTATTAGACGTACCACATTTATTTTATCCTTTCACAAAACCTCATTAGAAAACTACTAAACTCAATTTTCAAAGTGACGGACAGACATCGAGTCGAATCCAACTTTTTTTGGATTCAGGGGACCCCAAAACGGATATATATACTCTAAACTCAAATTTGTAAATTTTGACGAAAACAATACTCTCCCCATATTCTATCGTATAAGTGGGAAAGAGTAAAAGGTAATTACTAAGTTTTATTATTTCCATTATTAAAGTTAAAGTTTGATGATATATTGTAGGAATATTATTAATAAAAGTACAATATGTAAAAGCTTTAGAGCGTTTGATAACATCTGTTGTTTGAACCCTTTAGAACAATGGCCAATCACAGGACGGTGGTTTTGAAGTCAACTTTACCTTGAGACCTTTCATTAGGACTTGTAGCTTAACCAATATCGGACGTTAACAAAGGGGTTTGTTGAGTGGTTGAATCATACTTTGCTTGTTTTATATCTAATATAAAACCACAATATATGTTATATCCGGTTTAATGTCTAGCGCATGTAATATTTGACTCCCTCTTTCATCCATACGTAATCTGTTTTGTATAGATTATTATAGTTATAACTGTACTAAGTAAAATTTTTAAAACACGATCCATTTTATTAACAAACATTCCTGTAAAAATGAGAGATTTTATCGTAGTTAAATTGTTATTTTTCTAATATAATAAATAAATAATAATTAAAACGAAATGTCAAATAAAAACCACAATACTAAATAAATCACACACCATTATAAAGTTAATATCAAACAAATACTTATAGGCCAACTACGACCTTAGACCTTTTTAGTCTCATAGTAACAGTTTAGCCTAAACTTAAAATGCTAAATGTAAATTAACCTATGTAATAGAAAATAATTAGGCCTACAGATAAATCGTCATTTAGTAGGTAAAACTCATGTAAAAATTAGATAAAACGCACCTCTAGGGCCTGTTAATAAATCAGTTGAAATATAAACTATTATTTTTAAATTAATACAGGGTTTTCCAAAATGAATGGTGCAGTTTCGAATGATTATAGACATTTATACCGTACACAAGGTATAAAAATAAGGTTGTGACCTATAAGTTTTTTAACTAAACTAGTTCAATTACTATTTAAGAAAACATAATGTTTCATTGTGTCAGTTAAATTGAGCAATAATTTGAAATATTCAATTCTAAAAAAGTTTTAGAATCAAGGTAAATTGTGCTGTTTTGATCACATGTAAATGTTGGCATAGAGTGTTTAGGTATTCTGTTTAAGTGCAGGGATTATTTTATATAAATTACATTACACGGGTGAGTAAACCATTCAAAGACTAGATCGGTACAAGAACGGAATACTTCCGGAAGCCCGTCCGCTCTAGAGTTAGCAAAAATGTATTAAATAAATAGGTATAAAAATTTTCTATAAATTCCATTTAAATAATTTATTTTGTACGGATATATTTTTATTTAGTGCTAAAAACGAAACAATTCATTTAAGAAATGACATTTTAAACTGATTGGGATATTAAAAGAGGAAAACATCAGCTCAAACACGTGTTGCTTTGTATCGCCGGAAGGGGGGAAGGGGTGATTATAGTCAAACACAGAGGCACAGAGGCCGAATAGAAATGCCTTACTCTGTGGGCATCAGCATCTGAAGCTTACTCTGTGGGCATCGGTATCTAAATCATGTGTCGCGTAGCAAGACTGGCTGATTGAAATTAAAGCTTTATGCATTTTGCATACTAGTCTATATAGATCCCTCGTGAGTCTAGTCAGAATTTTAATATTGGGTCTGTTATTTTTGTTTTCATCTCTATATATAAAAAAATCAATGTATGTATATGTATGCATGTATGTCCTTTATGCATTACTAAGCTACTTATCAGATTGAAATTGAAAGGAAGTTGCTCTATATGTGCCCGGGAAGGTTTTAGCGAAAAATCATCTTTGAAAACTACATAAGTTTCCATTTTATGGCGTTTTAAATATCTAATGTTAACCTTATGGGGAGAAGAGTACGGTCCCTGATACATGTTTCATAGTTACAGTAATAATATTTTTATTTCCTCATTTACAATCATATGTATATGATTTTTGTTCAATTTAATGTTATTGTTTACAAACAGCTCTTTTCATAATAAAATGGTACTTTAGTAGTTAAATATTATGCTGGCGTTATTTATTCTTATAGTAATTCAGAATTTCTTTATGAAAATGTATTTTCATGTCATAAGAATAATTTTAAAGAGATTTTGGAAAAAAACTTTTTTAATTTACTGTAAAAAATATTGTAAAGCGTTTTGGTTTTACTTCAGTGACTATTTTTATTTATTTTAAAGTAACTGTTTTAATTTATTTATTTCAATATATACATATTTATAATTACAGCACTATTTTAAATCTGAAATATGAACTTTTTACACACTTGCGTTAGTCTTCTGTTTAATATTAGCAAAAAAATCGTAGCATGGAAATAATTTTCACATTAAAATTAATTCATCTAAAGTAAAAATAATGATTTGATACAACCATTTTGTATTTGTATGATATAAGTAGCTTGTTTGCATGTAACAAGAAAATAATATTTATTACAATATATAACCCGTTTTGCAAGGAAACCGCGTGGGAACAGTAGGAAGTTTTTAGAAAGAGACTTGAAGTTACTTTAGGAGGCCGTAAACTCGACTTAAGTCCAGAGAGTGTTCTTCGGGTACTTTACAGCTCGTGAAGGTTGGCTAGCTTTATACATCGTAATTATAAAACTTCATACGCTTCATAAGGGTCTTAAGCTATACGTTGTGGACCTATGTTGCCGCCTAAGCTAATTATGTAGCCACAAAAGCCAGAAAAGAAGAACATTAAGTAACTTATGTAGAATAACAATTTCAATCCAACTCAGCCAACAAAAAAATCTCCATGATAGCCAGAAGAATGAAAATCGATGGCATTTTCATTTATCAAACTCCCCACAAGGCATGTGGTAGAAACCGTATTATGGAAGTTTAGTAACGATTCTTCAGATAACTTTTTTAATCTCACGAAACTGTTTTCATTGTGAGAAATTCGTATATTTAGAACGTTCTCTATAAAACGTACCAATGAACTCAACGTAAAGTTTGCTGGTATTTTAAAACAAAATTGTCAAGCGTATGCTATCAAATAATTTGCATATTTTCCAAAATGATTTTTCCATTTCGTCTTCAAATTCAGATGGTAGTAAAAAATTATGGTTTTTAAAACTATTTACGTGCAGTATAATGAAACAAAGGCTATCCGTGAACTGATAAATAATTACTCCTTTTAAAGTAAACAAAAGAATACATTTAATAAATTACATCATTATTGAAATAATACAAAAATGACATGTAAAAAATGTTACGATTCAAAAATATTCATTATAGTTGAAAGATTTGGGAAATAATCATCCTTTACGAGTTAAAATTGGGCATGTGTAATCGAGTAATGTGATCTGTGACTTGTCCATTAAGTCTGATGAAAACGGTCGAAAAATAAGGGAGATATTGGTAATTTAGAAATCTCCTTATCAATTACAGTAATATAATAGGAATCGTACTGTGTTTACTGTGGACTTGTAATATAACTTTTCTCTAAAACCTTAAGTCTAACACTAATAATTTAAGATGAAAATATGTTTTGTTTTTGAGTTGGTTTTAATGGTAGGGTCTAATAGTTAAAATGTTTTATAAATTTATTGACGTGTCGCAAACAATTTTTGGCATTTAAAAGCACCTAACTTATTTTTTAGACATTCGGGTTGTTTATTATTATTTGGGACCATAAGCACTAAAACCAGGAAACTTCAATCAAAATGTTTGAGTTGTTTTTGCAAAATTCGGATTTTTTACACTTTAAGTGTTATTAGGGGTGAATTATCCTTCGAAACGAAAATTAAAAACAATATGGTCGGGGTATTGTCACAGTTCACCCTTGTGCAGAATTTCACAAAATCTTAAGCGTTGGTGTGGTCTCGGGATCGTTATTCTGACAGATAGACAGACAGACACCAGTTGAAAAACTACTTTTTGGGGTTCAGGAAGTCCCAAATTGATATTTCCACTCTCAATTAAAATTCGTAAAGTTTTATGAAAACAATACTTCCTCCACAAAAATATAGAGTTAATGACAATACTCTATTTACTAAAACCATTTTAATTTTATATATTTAACGTTTCAATAAAATGTAAAACAACAGTGTTAGTATGTTTTTTAAAGAACAAAAGTTTTAATAAACTTAAGGTTAGGAAAGGAAAAAAATCTATTAGCAATTCCTTGATAGTAATAGAATCAAATTTACAAAGTAATAGTTGTAACACAACTATAAAACATAAGGCCACAGGATTGTTCCTTAAACGTAAGAAACACTTTTTTGTTTGATTTAGAGGCAATTTAGTATAAGTTAAACTTTAAAATTTAGTATAATATAAAACTTAAAAAAATAGCCTAGCTTATGAGTAGCTAAAATTCGTGTAATCTTTTAGCTAAGGTCTAGTGTTAGAGTTTTCAGGTCGCACTAATGTCTCTAGCTCCCTAGTAGTTCCTACTGGAACTAGGATTAAACTAATTAAACTTTAACGTCGAACAGGATATTCTTTGAAATTTGGCTAAATTATAATTAATTTATCAAATAGAAGCTGTTTAAAGTAGTATTTATTCTTTGCTATTTGCATATTAACAGGGCTAAAGTGTCTCTAATTTTGACATTTGGTTTTCATTGTTGTCAGCTAACACCGTATCACTAGTTACAACTGTTACTCACAGGTCCACCGCAAGGGACCAGGTTGAGTGGTGTTTCCCAACCACTAACAGAATTATTCACCTTGGCTCCATTGTCGCTAACCGAGCCGTTCCTTACCGTAATTGGTATCAGAGATTAGGCAACGTAAACAGAAATTTTCTACAGAACGGTACGGATATCAATGATTATCGCCGGTGGAATGTAACATTTTAATGCATCGCTGATGTCTCGCTTTGTTGGCCCTTTTAGCGAATTTCCCAAAGGGAAGAAGCTAAGCCCGGGACCATGTTATTTTTTTGTCTTTGGGTGGCCAGAGACCAAAAAAAATACTTATTAAAATATATATATATATATATATATATATATATATATATATATATATATGGGTGTGTGTGTGTGTTTGTGAACACGATAACTCATAACAATGGTCCGATCAAGACTAAATTTGATAGAGACGTGTATTCCTACATTTTGCTCGGACGAGTTCGTAAACTAGACATATGGGTTAATCGAAACGGTTAGTTTGGGGGGGGGGAGTTTGTACTAAACAATTGGTTTTTGCGTTTTTCATATGTAATTCAACACTTTTTTAACTTTATATTTCACGATTAGAATCAGCTTAAAATACTACACAATTTAGTTCCTTAAAGTTTTTCTCTATCTTCAACGGTTACCGCGATAATAAAAAACCTAAACACAGTACGGTTATTTTGGGGCTGCAATGTTAAACTTATGGAGGATAAACAAAAATTAATATTTCACTTATAAATCAATATTTTTGGATTAAACTTGGTATTTACCTTTTATGTGGTTGAGATCTCATGCTTAAAAGGCTTAAAAATTATAGTTCATGTGTTTATCATGGCAGCTAACCTGCATATTCTTTTCCCATGTTAATCATATGGAGAATAGACAAACTCCTTTATTTATGGACAGATGTTTATGAAACTTGGTATAAGTGGTAAAAGTCAAAATATTTTAAGCTAAAATGCCTACTTTGAATGTTTCTCACAGCAGAAAACCTGCACACTCTTTCTCACGTTAATCTTTTGGAGAATAGGCAAATAACTGATATTTATCGACAGATATTGATAAAACATGTCATATATATTATTATTATTATATTATTGATTTGGAAACTCGCTGAGTACGCAGGTCTGCTGCGACGTGGGTATTTGTCCTTGGATCGACCTGTGACACGCCACGTAGGCCTACAACGTAATGTCACTCAGTTGCGTCAGACAGAGGGTTACGAACTCGTATTATCAAATCAGAGGACTTTTCCTTGAAGCGGAGTTGATTAAAAAGCCGATTTTTTTGGTTTCTTTGGTTTTACTGGTCCTAGAACACTGACAGGGGTGGCGGAACTACGTTGCACAACATTATCTGGACTTCTAGTCGTAAAACACAACTACAACGACACACAACTTTATTGGACAAATATTATGGAAAGGAAATTAAAGCTATTAACTAACTCTAGTTTTGTATACTCCTAGTGTGATTTTTATTAGTTTTTATTATTTAGTAGCTGGATTTTATTATTGAATTTCTGAATTTATATGTTGTTAGATATTTAGTAGAATATGTGACTTTTGCAGTATTTGTTCCAGAAAAATAAATATTTATTGTAATTATTGTGATGTTTATTGCAAATGAAAGCACCATTTACCTTTGAAGCTACTTAATCTTTACGCAAATGTTAATATTCTGTAACTATAAAACTGTGCTTACGAGAACAAAAAAATCTCTTAAGATTTGTTAGGCACAACGATTTGGAAAATACAGTTTTTTATAATTAAGTATATTATGCCCTTTTACATCACGCACATATTAATTAATATTACGGCTAAATTACACCCAAATCCTTAGAGTGTAGAGGTTATTTTCAAAAGTAGTACTTTAATAACTTTACTAATAGTCTGCAGGACTACGGTGTGTGGCTTAGTTTCCGTAGCTTCAATTTATATAAACTGTTTTATATAAATAGAAAAGCACTTAAATAGAAAAGAAAAAAAAATTTATTGAATTTTAAATTTAAAATAATAATAACAGCTGTTTAGATGAACTTAAAACAATCCCTTTAGATCTATCCATGATCTAACCTATTTCCCACAGGGAATTCAATACAAACATTTTATTTTTACTTTCTCCAAATACTTATACAATTAAAATATGAGTTTCTGGTGGATTTATCCATTATAGTGTCCCTCAATCATAAAAGTGGTACAGTATTATAGTGATGTGTGTCTATGATAAATATAAGTAATAAGTAAGTCAAATTCATTCATACTTGGCTTAAAATACCTACCTGGGTAGGTTGCCATTTCAGTTAAAAAGTATTAAAGTAAAGTATGTATGTGTATGTGCAGAAGCCTAAATATTAGTGCCCCATAAATCGGAACAAGTGTTTTATTTAGTTATGTCTGAATATGTGAGGGGATGTACAGCGACCTAGAGACGAGACTATTGGTCCGGTTATCATGAAATTTAGTATGTAGGTATATATTATTATTGAAATTAACATTCACAAATAAATAAATAAATTATATGTATATTATATATATATATTGAAGTAAGTTAGTTAAATACTTACAATTGTTCAAGTTGGTACTCCTGGAAGCAGGAAGTTGGCTTGTATTAAATAAAATTTTCATTAACTTGATTACTGGAAGCTGTTAGTTAAAATGAAATGGCTGTATGTAGAAATTGTAAGTAAAGAAGGTATTATTTAATGGATTTAATTAAAATTAAAATGTATAAAACTATGTCAATCAATTGAAGTATTATCTCACATGTTTTAAAAGTCATTTTTCACTGTAAGAAGTTTATAATTGATTAAATAATTTAGATTAATTTATGTAGCCACATGTTTGATTTATATAACTTCTTTTATATCATTTTGGGACCTTAAAACCAAGATGATTAGGAATAATATTTGAAATGCTTTGTTATTATTTGAATTGTATTGTTTTCAGACATAAAAAGCCATCAAGTTGACATGCATAAGCCATCCGTCAATTTGAAATTGATACTTGTGGAATTTAACTGTAAAATATATAATACATAATGTTACCGTTCGTGGACCTTAGCAAATGGTATTTCGGTGTTGTGAGTTGACTAAAATGTTTTAGAAATATTTGAACATGAGATAAAACTGAAACATTTATTTCAGGTAACAGGAGGCAATACGTGTAATTAGAGAATCAAGTTCACAGGTGGGCTACATTAAATACTAAAACATAACACTGCTAGGACATGAATGTTTTAATGTTAGAACATTGAATACTAAAATGGGCGTAGTAAAAGAATTTGTTTTTGGACATTTTCTTTACAATGCTTATTAATGACTTACTAATATATTGGTAGAATATACTATATATAATCTATGCGTATACCACCTTTACAAGTAATTTGGTTTTAATTGGTCTCCAGTAAACTACTTAACTACCTGAAATAAAACATGTACTTAGGTTTTCCTCTAACCAAGCTACTGATAAAACAATATGATAACACTCCCCCTCCAAAGAACAGTGGATTCAAGTCAGTCAAATATAATCAATTAATAAATATTAAATAAATAGTATAACCATTTAACTCTTATTAAATTAAAAAATAACAAAAGTTAAATTGAATCTATATTTTATTGGCAGTGTTAGCTTTGAAATTTTCATTTGTAAGCAATCTTTTATTAAAATAGCCTAAGGGATTTCCTATCCCTTGCGTATTTAAAACTCGCTTGTTTCAATTACATATTTCTTATGTCCAACAACTAGGGCCTATTAATCGTCTATCAAATAGCTCGACAGACAGTTTTGTATTTCAGGATAAATATCTATATCATTGTTTATCTTTATTTACACAATCTAAAAATACATTAGGGATTTTTACATTTCATACACTTGACTACACAAAAATTATCCTATTCTTACTCTATGTAAAGAAAATTTTCACCCAACCTCTAAAAATACATCTAATCTAATGAACTCTATCCCTGCACAAACTGGCTCTCCTTACGTTTTTAAATACAAAATGAAATAGTTTTTTCCATCCATGTCACAGAGTGGTATTCATTTATTCTATACATCTATTCATCATGGTTTGGGTTTTGATGGGTGGTTAGGTCTGTAACGACGTAGTACATAGACGTGCAGTAATAATTAGCTTGGTCATATTTAATTATGGTAATGATTATTCATCATTATTTTGTGATTAACGTCAATAAGTACAAAATTCACATAGACGAGACACGGACACAAACACTGACACTGGTGGATATGAGTGATGGATGAGTAGGGGGGTGGGGGGTGGTTTGATGGCATGTTTAACTATGTTAATGACATAGACTAGCTCATTCATTTAACTACTACGGGTATTAAAACCACTGAACCATAAAGCTACTAATAGATAAGGACTTCCTAGTCAATACTTATGGAAAAAGCTTGAAATATTTTACAGTTTTGATGAAAACTATTAAAGATAAAGCACGTGGTCGGTTGTAAAGGGATATAAAGGTATTCTATCCACACAAAGGTCAACAAAGCTTTAAAGATTTAGTTACAGAGAAGCAAAGAGTATCACTGGTGCAAAGGATTACATAAAAGCCGTAAAGGAGCTGAAATATAAACTAGGCTTTACAAAATCTCCTGGTGTTAATATAGTGCTTTGAATAACTTTAAACCCACGGATTATCTTAAAACGTGTACAATAGGAAATTTAAAATAACTGAAATAATGCTGCTATAGTGGATATAAAAAGGTTCATTAAATTACAGAGGGGATCGCACATATTCACACTAGACATTTAGTAGTGTATTTGGTTGGTGGAACATCTGTTTAGTAGTTTGAGAAACTAAGTGTCAAGAAAAGGGGAGTAGCAAAACAACTGAAACAGAAGAGCTAGTCGTATAAGAAACAGGGGTCTTAAAAATACAGTAGTTTGAAACGGGACAAGACTACCCACCCTCAATAAAATGGACTATTTTATTTAAATGTTCCAAATAATTAGGAAAAAATATAGGAAGAGGATTATATTTCGGGAAAAATAAAATGTGGGACTAATCAAAGATGATTTTTGGTTTATGATATCATACACTTTTTATTGATCAAAACATACATTCTCATTCGAAAAACATGTTTTATAGATGTTCATGGTGTATTTTTTGCAACTAAAATATGATATACGTTCTATATGTATTCACCCATAGAAAGGAAAGTAATGGAAGCCTATATAGTATCACATTCAGCTATTATCACACTACACTAACGTGCAGATCTAACGGTTTCTACTAAAATAGTAGCAAATAGAAACCTATATACTCAAATATAAATATAATACCCCCATATTAGCAGGCCTGCTTACTCAGCAAATTTCCAAATCAAAAATATAATTATAATAAATCACAGTTTTTATTAATATCTGTCGATAAATATGAGAGTTATTTGCTTATTCTCCATGAGATTAAGATAGGAAAGAATAGGATATAGGAAAGATTATGCAAGTTTGCTGCTGTGAGGAACATTGAAAATATGCATTTTTTAGCTATAACACGTTTTATTTTGACCGAGTATCATCATCATCAGTCCATAAATAAAGGAGTTTGCCTATTCTTTAAATGACTAACGTGGGAAAAGAGTATGCAGGTTAGCTGCCATGTTAAACAAATAAACTATGATTTTTAAGCATAAATGGATGGATCCCAACTACATAAAACTAAATATCAAGTTTCATACAAAAATATAAATTGATGAGTAAAATATTAATTTTTCCTTATCCTCCATAATATATACATTAGAGGCCCAAAATAAAGGGTGCGGCAAAAATACAGAAACAATATAAACTAAGAATAACTCAAAGATGATCAGGGGTACAATACGTTTTATTGATTCGTACTGACTCTTATTAATTATCATTAATGAAAAACTACATAATAACATCCAAATTTACCACTTTAGGCTTTAAAGATTACGCCCGTCAAATGATGTCCTTAATAGTCTCGCACAAAACTGTCAAACGCCTTACTTAGCATATCAGAGGTGAGGATGGCAATCTCTTAAAGTATTTTTCAGATTGGTTTCTGGCATTATGGCCTCTTTTAGTTCCTCCCAAGGTGTGAGGCTTACTTAAGTACACTCCAGATTTTAAGTAGCCCCACAAAAAAGTCAAAGACGCTCAGACCAGGGCTGGCCATGAGATATCCCCGAAACGTGACATTACTCTCACACAAAAATTTCGTTGTAAGAATCCAATCTCAGCATTGTTTGTGTGTGCAGTTGCCCCAACCTGGTGGAACCAAATTATTCTCAGGACTGTGCGTTTTCTCCTAAAGGTTTCTACTATATATATATATATATATATATATATATATATATATACTTTTATATATATTTTTATATATATTTGCACACGGATCTCGAAAACGGCACTAAGGAATTTCTTTAAATTTCGGAAATAACTAATTTCCGAGTAGAAAATAAGTTCTAGATAGGTCCCACATCCAGAAAAATTCGTGTTTTCTTGTAATATTAAGTTTTAAATCTAAAAATTTAACATTACGCTTATGGAGAGTAAAATGTAAACAATACAAACCAAAACAGCTGTTTATAACCATTTGACAGTTCTTGATTGAAGACGGCAAAGAACAATATGTGAATAAGGGGTTTTTCATAAATATTTATTTATTTATGTAATAAATGTAAAATTATCAGGTTACTAAACAATTTGTAAAAACTTAAGGGTAACATAACTGTGCGAAATAAAAGCAGGAAAGAGTATTTCCAAAATCTTCCGTGTTTTGATAGAAAACGTATTTGTTGTATTGCTCGAAGCCACTGTAACAAACCAATTAATATTTGTAAATTAAATTTCTCTTTTGCTTTTCAATCCTCACTCCTGATTTATATCAAAATCAGTTGGTCACAGGCTAATAATAACTGTATAGATAGTTAAACAGTAAATGATTGGCTAAAACAATTGAGGTTGGCTAAAACACCTTAACCGGCGTTGCTCATTTGGCAGACGCCGTGGTCCAGCGGTTGTGTGTTGGCCTCGTTACACGAAGGTCGCGTGTTCAAACCCCATCAGGGGCAGTACTTTTTGTTCAGTGCTATATTAATTATGGTGTATTAAATCGGTTTTATTTAAATCACATAAATGCTTTCATTGAGTAATAAATGTGTTTTAATTTTTCTAATAAATTTTTATAATACATGTATTATCTTAAACGAGCAAAGCTCGGTCACCAGGTACTATATAATTATGTGTTTAACTATTTTGTTTTAATATACATACACATACATATATATATAAATATAGTTTTAAAATTTTTAGCGACTATTGTTTTTGGCCTCTGGGCACCTAAAAAGGAAAAAATAACATGGTCCCGAGCTTTTTGCATGACACTTACAGTAATAGCTTCATCCGTAGGGGAAATTTGCTAAAAAATGAAAAAATCATTAATAAACTGCAATCATGAAAAAATGGAAAAATAGCTTTCGTACTCACTAAGTACTCATTTTGATTAGATATAGTCAAGAAGTTCATTAACGAGGGTATTCAGAACCACCAACGAAGCCGATTAGGGTTTGTTGAGGATTGTATTACATGTATGGGTTCAATAGTTGTCCTACGAGACACTGTCTGATGTGGTTTCCTCGCTTCATTGATGTATTTAAATATTTGCTTCAAGAAAAGCGAATACTACAAAAACTTATGCTTGAATATATAAACGGTTTAAGCTTGATTAAAATTACCCACCGCATTTGATTGAGTTGTGGTAGTTCATACATAAATTTTGGTAAAGTACGTATAAAAGGTTTGTATTTACTTCCCTGTGGGAAATAGGTTAGATCAAGGATCTATCTAATGGTAATGTTTTAGGTTCATCTAAACAGCTGTTCTTATAACCAAACTGTGACGTCACTAACCATATGACGTCACTAACAAAATTATGCCACGTTTTAAAATTTTGGTCTCACAAATTACCAAACCCTCCAGAGCTAAGATGTATCCATGTAAATATTAATAAAAATGGTCGAACATTTTCGTGGATTGTGGAAGTCTCATAGGTGTAAGATGGAACATAATTGAAACGATTTGCTATTTAGATTTTGTATATTTAACTGAGCTATTTTAAAATAGAGATTTTTAATTATTTTCATAGAATATACAGTAGTCAAATCATCGTATGTCATTTTCAAGTCGGCAAAGGGATTAACCACTGCACTTATAAAAGAGTATTATAAAATAGCCCCAGTATGTGAATTGTTCAAGCAATATCCGTATTTATTACTATTTAAGTATACTAGAAACATTTTTCTTATTTTTATTTTTTTCTTTAATCCACCTCTTTAACAGACCAAGTCAAGTTTGTTCTATTTGTTCTGTTATGATTTAATCTATAAAAAATGTACCAACAAATAATTGCCACTTTATAATAAACCTCTACGGGGGCTAAGTGAATATGTTACAAAAAGGGGTGTACGTAACAGTATAACCACCTACAAAAAATATTACAATACGGATAAATAAAATAAGGGCTCTTTAGTAAAAAATATTGTCTTTAATATTATAACTTAATGTAAAATAATATTTACAGGGTTTTTTAATAAACTCTATAGTCTACGTGTTTAGAATGTCTACTTATTTTGTTTACGGGAGGAACGCTGTAATTAATCACGTGAGATGTAAAAAAAGAAAAGCGAATACTACAAAAAAAATATAAACGGGCTTGATTAAGAAAAATGATGAGGGTGTAGCATAAAAAAAAAACGTAAAGGTTTGTGTTAATCAGGAAAATAAATGTAATGGTTATTTTTAAGTTATTAATAATACGTGTAAATTACCTCATTTGTTAATTTTTTTACACAAATTACCATAAAGTAGCTAAATTTGTTTTGTATTTTTTAATGGATTTGTTGGATTGTTTGAAGTTTAATTAAAATTGAATTTTATTT
Source organism: Nephotettix cincticeps (assembly GCA_023375725.1). NCBI lineage: Eukaryota > Metazoa > Arthropoda > Insecta > Hemiptera > Cicadellidae > Nephotettix > Nephotettix cincticeps. The sequence goes on along the minus strand of CM041786.1, from coordinate 111,314,377 downwards.
TGTATTATTGTTTATTGAGTAATTATTATTATATTAGTTTCATTTAAGAAAAATAAAAATTATAGAATAAAAAAAATATTGTGACGAAAATATATTTCGTTAATTTTAAATTAGTAATAAAGAGTAAAAAAAGAAAAAATAAATGTACTATTTTTAGTAAATAAATTTACATAAACAAATGTTATCTAAAAAAAAAATATATGTAGTTGCATATAAAATACAACTTGTTAAAAAACAATCAATATTATTTAATAAAAAAAAATAAAAATAACGTAATAAAATAAACATTTAAAAATAAAAATAATCAACCCAAATAAATAGTTATAGTTCGTATAGGGTATTTTTAAGTCCAGAAAATACAATTTGTCAGACCTTGTAAAACACATACGTAACCACAGCTCAATATTTGTAGTTTTTCCATAAAATAAAATTTGTACAGGTCTTGTAAAACACATACGTAACCACAGCTCAATATTTGTAGTTTTTCCATAAAATAAAATTTGTACAGGTCTTGTAAAACACATACGTAACCAACGCTCAATATTGGTAGTTTGTCCAGAAAATATAAATTTGTACAGGCCTTGTAAAACACATACTTAACCAACGCTCAATATTGGTAGTTTGTCCAGAAAATATAAATTTGTACAGGCCTTGTAAAACACATACGTAACCACGGTTCAATATTGATAGTTTGTGCATGTATACATCCCTGTGGCGCTTTCATGCGGTGAAGTTATAAACTACTCAACCGGACGAAATCCCCGTGCACACCAAATGCAGCCAAATGCAGCGTTGTGATTGGCTGTTTAGTCTCATAAGAAATGCTCCGAATTTTAGACTCCTAAGGAGTCCTAAACGCTAAATATATCGACTCCACCACTGAAACCAATACGAAAGCAATAAATAATTTTCTTTGCAACTATTGTACTGCCTCTAATAAAAAAGTTTTTACGGATAAGTAACTTTTCGTATTTACCATAATTAATTGATTGTGATCAATTATTTTACTATAATTTGTTAATTATTTATTTGTAATTATTTACAATTGTATTACCTCTTGAATAGTTAATTGAGTTTTATTCTAACTGATCAATTTTCTATTTAATTTGTATTTTTCCTTCGTGAAAGGCAGAGATCCTGATGTGCCGGACGCTTCTGTTGCTGCAAGATGAAAATGAGCGTTGTAGATGTTAAGGATAGTCGTGTTTAGCCAATTACCCTTATACAGAGTTGAATCTAATAACAGAATTATCTAATAAGCAGTTAAGGTTGTATCAGACTATAAGACCAGAAAATATTATAAGTTTGTAAACCTTGCATATTAGCAAGTACAATAGAGTAGTTTTGCTGGTGCTACTAGCGATTGTGACGAGGGGTAGTTTTATGACGTCATTCCACGGTGTGTAGCAAGCCTGAATGGAGCTTGTTCAGTAATTGGCTGGAAATTGGACACTCTGTCCAATCACTTGCTCACCTCCAAACCGTCGTAACCTTAACTGCGTATTGGTTAAATCTATTTCAGCTGTGTCTATAAGGAATACAATACAATATATTTGAACTTTTAAAATACTATGCAGTTCTTCTTCGTTGTAACAATGGATGGTTCTGTGTTTTACAGCGCTACCTTCTCACATCCCTTACATTGCTCGGTTGTTAACAAAAAATAGGCTGCTAACAATTTACACGTCGTTGTAACAAACCAATGAAATTTATCCTAGCTCATACTGTAGCATCTTGCTCTCGTACTACCATAATGATTGGGAATATAGATAGGCCTTTTTGGATTACTAAAATAGACATTCACAACTGTTTGAGACCATTATCTACTAGGGCGTGATGTATTGTTCAAACTATGATCTGTGACAGACTTTCTAAATACTAACTTTTCGATTCCGAGAAGTATGTTTTAAATCTGCCAAACAATTCACACGCGCCTCATCCTCCCGTGTCTGCTGCATGACCCGTGGCACTGTCTAGGATTCACATCTCTACGCTCAAGTGAGGGATGTAGTACGCAGTCAATTAGTTGATTTAAAATTCATAAACTGTAATACAGGTGTCAAATAAAAGGTGTAAAATAACAAGGAACTATACCCAGCTCTCTCCTTGGTCGTTTTGTTCGTTCACCTTGGGGATTAAAGTAACAATTTAGTGTCCATGTCCAGTGTTTAAATGTTTGAAAATACTGCATACCAAATTATCATTCCTATCAATGTGATGACGATGTGATCTAATGTAAGAAAATGTAATGTAAAAACCACCCCTTTCTGAGGTGTAAATGCGTGGTTATTTTTGATGTCCACATTTAAAATTACTTGGAAGAATCAGGCTATTTAATACATCTACTTGGGTATATTTTGGTGACTTTAAACAATCTATAATAAGCATATAAGTTATCCTTTGTTTGCTTTGAGAATAAAAAACTCGTTCGGTAGTTCAAAACTTTGTTCCCTTTTTTGCATTGTAGGCCTACGTTTAAATAATATAAATAGGACCCCCTTAAGCGACATCACCATCATAAACTTTACAGTATGTGTGTTGAATATCAACAAAATCGCTGAGTGGGGGTCAGTTTTTGTTCTATTTATTATTGTTTTTCTTTAAAAAACTATGAAATTAATTTGATATAGATCTGGAAAATGCAATCATTATTTTTACCAAGTTTTATGATTTAAGTCTAATTATTACTTTGATAAACTATGGTTAGTCGTTTCGTCATTCTATTTAACCTATACAGGTAACTTCAAATACTGTATAGTTTAAATTAAATAATTGAATGAGAAGCTTGCTATGCAGGGACTTATTTTCACAGCTAGTTTAATTATTTTATTTGTATGCTTTGTACCCTGTTTTTTTGTAAATAAATCAATTTGAATTTGATTGAAAAAAAATTATTTTTAAAATTTATCATATGTATGCTGTGAACAATAGTTCAGAATTTTCTGTAAGTATACATACTGTACAACAAAATTGAAGTTAACTAGAATAACTCCATGGTAATGCCATGTACATGAGGCATCCTACAACCGTAATAAATACTTGTACAACACCTGAATATTTATGTAGCCTAATAAAACTTTAGGCTATAGTACTTTTCATTACTTCACATTTGTTTTTATAACATTATTTTCTTTTTAGGATATTGAAGTTCGAATACTGTTAAGATTTTTGAATAAATATAAATGATACTACTGAATCTATTCATTACTGGAATAGGATTAACCAAAAATTTAGAGAAAAAATAAGCATACTGCATAATTTGTATACATAATCTTTGGTGTTTTAGTCTTGGATTAATAATTTACAACCAAAGGTTAGGTATAACCAACGATTCATCACAAAACGAAGTCAATTTAGGGGACGATATTAATAGTGTAACCTTTAAAACAAAAAAATCCTGGAAACAATCAGCAATTATTAAAGAAGAGAAAGGAAAAGCTAAAAATATTGTCTAAGTGGCAAAGTTAAGTCATAAGTAAATTAAACAGGTAAAATCGGTCGTCAGTTTTTTCTGCAGTCGTTCATCAATAAAAGCCACTCCTGGAGGGCAAGAGTTGTTGCTGCAATTAAAGCTCTGCGTTCTCCTCCAACTTCCGTTAGAAGAGTCAACGAAACTAAAACTCTCCTTAAAAGTTTTTATATATACTGCTCAGCGTGGTACAAGTAAAGACCAAATTTCCTACATTTTACAGTTTTAATTATTTTAATGTTTAAATCTTTAGACGATTCACCGTTGAGCGAAGGGGACTCTTACAATATTATTATTCTTTGTCCATTAAAAATTCATGTAAGTGATACATGAGTAATGAAATACATTGAAATTCATTGGAGCTGCGAGTATAAAACAATTAATGATAAGATTGAAAATACCAATGATAAGAAATAGTAGTGATCCTTAAAAGTTTTTTTTGTATTTTTTCAAAACACTGTCATTGCTGTCACGTCCATAATGTTGCTCTCCTCTATCCGATCGTTTTTGTTTGAATATCAGTAAATATGAAAATATCACTTTTCACTAAAGATCAAGGATAAACTGAGCTGAATATAAGTGAGGATGGAAAGTCACTTTTGGCTCGTGTGATGAACTATATTTTCGTCTTACAGCACATTTTACCACGCTCAATACAACAAAAAACCACCAATTTTACATTGTATTTACATTACATCTTTGTGCATGAAATGGCTTCTGCCTTTTGTTTGATATTTAAGATGAACTTCTGATTCAGATTTTTTCTCATTATTTATAGTACCTGGTGACCGAGCTTTGCTCGGATAGAATAAGATATGTATTATAAGTTAATTAGCAAAATTAAAAGAAATTTATTACTCAATGAAAACATTTATGTGGCGTGAATAAAAACGAGTTCATACACCTTAATTAATATAGGATAAATACTTAAAAAATGTAGTCTCGGCATGGGGATCGATCTCACAGCATTCTGCACTTGAAACCTGAACGCTAGCCATTGTGCTACGGCGTCGGCCAAGTTTAGGCCGTCGTTTAAGGGTTTTTGGCCAACCTCAATTGTTTTATCTGTTCTTATACTGTATTTAATTATCCATAAAGTCATTATTAGCCTATAACCAACTGATTTTGTTGGAAAAGTAATTTGGATTGAAAAAGCAAAAGAGAAATTTAATTTACACCAGTTAATTGGTTTGTTACAGTAGCTTCAAGCAATATAATGAATACTATCAAAACACGAAAGATTTTTTAAATACCTTTCTATGCTTTTATTTCGCACAGTTATTTTACCCTTTAGTTTATACAAATTGTTTAGTAATTTGATAATTTTTCATTTATAAATAAAATAAATATTTATGCAACATCTCTATTCACATATTGTTTACCACTATCTTCAATCAACAACTGTCAAACGGTTGTAAATAGATGTTTTGATTTGTATTGTTTAAATTTTTATTCTCTATGAGCGTAATGTTAATTTTTTAGCTTCAAAACTTAATATTAGAAGAAACTAATCATTGGCTGATTCCTTTTCGTCCCAGGACGAAAAAATGTCTTTTAACCCCAATAACATCAGCTGATTTTATTTGACCTAGGACGGAAAGACGTAGTTTTTTTAAAGATTAATATCGTTTTTAAGAGTAAACTACCCTTACAAATCGAAAATTCTAGAAAATAAAACTAATGGTCTGGATAAATATTGTCAGAGTGCACTCGTGTACCAAATTTCATAATAGACAGTAATAGACAACTTTTGGAAGTCAAGAAATGTGTGTGTCCCTCATAATAGGCTATGCCCACCACACGTCTCTGTTAAAATATTTGGTCATATAACAATATATGTATAATATTCCTTATTTTACATAAGGAAAACTTATCCAAAGACAATTTTTTTGTAAATTTTAAAATATATTTCGGTATAAAATGGGCTTAAGGGATAAAGTAAGAAACAAAGCAGGTTGACCATGTCCAATATGATCAACACCGTTGACATTCCAGCCGAATACAATCCTGCCTCCGGAATATGATCTTTAACCTTAAACAACAGTTTTATGTTCACTTAAAATTAAAGTTTGTGTCTGCAATAATATTATGGATATGGGAAAATGACGTTACATCACCAATGAATGGTTTATGAATATTTAATAAAGCAAATAATAAATAAATGGTACCAGTAAACTGAAATACTCTCTCCCTTATGTATATTTAAGAACTGAAACCATTACAAGCATCATATTCTTTAAAGTTTGTCTAAATATACTTTAAAAGTTTATTGTTTCAAATGTAATCATCCTATTTCTGAGACTAACAAAAGATATAAAGTTAAATTAATTGTTATTAGAACCTTATGGAATATAACCCCTTCCTTCCCAGTAATACTAAACCATTTGAATGGGATTTGTTGGGTGTTGATACCTTACACTGCAAACTAAGTTCTATAGAAAATTGTTTAGAAGTTACCAAGAAATTCATTTTTTTAATATTCTCCATAAGAATGAAATTAGGCGCTTTCAGACAACTTAATGCGTTACCATGGAGATGAAATTTAACTTTTCTCTTTGACCGTTGGTTATTGTCTAGTGATTCAAAATACTGTTTTAATTTGTTTAGTTTTGTAAGCCGGATTCAATGGTAATAGTAAAAGTATTCCGTAAAATTATTGGTTTGCCATAAAATAAAATATTTTTGACGTTTAAAAGCCCTTAACTTCTAAACCGATAGTTTTACAGAAAGGGTGGTGTCATATTATTTGGCATCTTAATAAGTATGAACCATGCGATATACAGTGGATTTTGGGAAATATTTATTTAAAAAATATCGTTTTTAAGAGTAAACTACCCTTACAAATCGAATATTCTAAAAAATAAAACTAGTGGTCTGGATAAATATTGTCAGAGTGCAAACGTGTACCAAATTTCATAAAAACATTCTAAGACTGTAATCTTAAGGTTTTTACACAGACAGACAGACTTATGGACTGACAGACAGACATCAGTACGAAAACAGCTTTTTGTACTCAGGAAACCTCAAAACGTATCTATCCACTATATACTTGAATTCTAAAATTTTGACGAAAACGAGCTTAATAATGTATAATAATGTATAACAAGACATAATATATTCTATATATATTATGTATAAGGAGAGAAATTCAAAACCTATACCTTTTGCAATGCAATTGCATGCAATTAAATGTATACACGTATTATTGACGGAGTACCTGGTGACCGAGCTTTGCTCGTTTAGAATAAGACATTTATTATAAAAATTAATTAGAAAAATTAAAACACATTTATTACTCAATGAAAACATTTATGTGGATTCAACTCGCGGCCTATAGTTCTTGAGGCCGACATGCTACAACTCGGCTACGAGGTTAGTCAATTGAACGATGTCGTTTAACGTCTTTTCCAAAAGCCAAAGCCGATCATTTACTGTTTAATTACCCATACCGTTATTATTAGCCTGTGATCAACTGATTTTTTTATAAACGGAATGAGGATTGAAAAGCAAAAGAGAGATTTAATTTACATCAATTAAATAGTTTGTTACAGTGGCTTCAAGCAATACAACGAATACGTTTTCTATCAAAACACGGAAGATTTTGGAAATACTTTTATCAAGAACTGTCAAACGTTTATAAACAGCTGTTTTGGTTTGCATTGTTTACATTTGATTCTCCATAAGCGTAATGTTAAATTTTTAGATTTTAAACTTAATATTACAAGAAAACACGAATTTTCCTGGACATTAGACCTATCTAGAACTTATTTTCTACTCGGAAATTAGTTATTTCCAAAATTTAAAGAAAATACTCGGCGCCGTTTTCGAGATCCGTGTGCAAATTTACATTTGATTCTCCATAAGCGTAATGTTAAATTTTTAGATTTTAAACTTAATATTACAAGAAAACACGAATTTTCCTGGACATTAGACCTATCTAGAACTTATTTTCTACTCGGAAATTAGTTATTTCCAAAATTTAAAGAAAATCCTCGGCGCCGTTTTCGAGATCCGTGTGCAAATATATATATATATATATATATATATATATATATATATATATATATATATACAAACCTTGCTCGTATTATAGTATTGGATATGTTTGTGGAAGCATGTTATGATTCTTAAATTCGAGTTTAATATCGAAAGTAATCCAAACTTAGTATGGGTAAAACACATATCTGTCTAAAGTTTACGCCATATATATTGATTGATATTTGACGTTTGCATCCTTCCGTTTGATTTTCAGTCTTGTAATAAATACACTTTTGCAGCAAAGTAAACTCAAATATTTACAGGGGAGAGCAGGGTGAGATTAAGTGAAGGGCAAGACGGAGTTTTTGTAATTATATCTACAGCAGATATCAAAATCTAGTATTGAATAGTTTATCTTACTATGAAAGTGCCTGAAACTGCCGGCAGCCATTTTAAACGGCAAATTTGGAGTTTATAAATAAAAACATGTTTTAGCGAATTTCCCATAGGGAAGAAGCTATTACCGTAGGTCTCATGGCAAGACTTAAGCCCGGGAACATGTTATTTTTATTCTTTAGGTTCTTTCAAATTTATGTGTGTGTGTGTGTGTGTGTGTGTGTGGGCGCGCGCGCGCGTGTGTGTGTGTCTGTGAACACGATAACTGTCGTAAAAATGGTCCTATCGAGACCAAATTTGGTAGAGACCTACATTCCTACATTTGCTCAGACGAGTTCGTAAACCAGACATATCGGTCAATGGGAACGGGTAGTTTGGGGAGTTGGTTTTTTACAAAAAAAAATTTGTACAAAAATTTTTGTACAACAATTTTTTGAGTTTTCAAACGTAATTTAAAAATTGTATCTTCAATCATTAAAATCAACTTTAAAAACTACACAACTAAGTACCTTAAAGTTTTCTCTATCTCCAACTGTTACCGAGATATTAAGAAATCCAAACACATTACGTTTTATTCTGGGGCTCCAATATTAATCTTATGGAGGATGTGGAAAAATTAATATTTTACTTAATAATAATAAATGGTTTTGGATAAAACTTGATACTTAGCTTGATGTGCTTGAGAATCATCCATTTATGCTTAAAAATCATAGTTTATGTATTTATCATGGCAGCTAACCTGCATACTCTTTTCCCATGTTAATCATATTATAGGAAATAGGTAAAGTCCTTCATTTATGGACAGATGTTAATGAAACTTGGTATAAATGGTAAAAATAAAAATTTTATATCCTAAAAATCCCTCCTTTCAGTCTTCCTCACAGCAGCTAACCTGCATATTCTCATCCCATGATAATATTATGGATAATAGGAAAACTCCTTTATTTATGGACAAAAAATTATGAAAATTTATAAATATTGTCAAAATAAAAATTGTTTATGCTATAAATGCCTCTTGGAGTGTTTCTCAAAGCGGTAAACCTACTCTTTCCTATGTTAATATTATGAAGAATAGACAAATAACTCATATATTTAATGGCAGATATTGATAAAACTTGACATATAATATTATTCTTAATTTGGAAATTCACGGTGTACGCAGGTCTGCTGCGACGGGGGTATTTATCATTATTTATCATTATTAATTATCATTATTATTATTTATCATATTTATAATTTATAAGTATTATCATTAAAATATACACTTTTAGCAATAAATTAACTATTTCAATAGCTAATTAAATAGCTCATTTGTGCTATTTTAGCCTAACCTAAAATGGTGCCTGGGGGCTAGACTGGGTATCTTCCACAACGAACCCATATCCCACAATACGTAGGATATACAAATACGCATAGTGAGGAAAATATAATTATATTTCTATTTCCAGAAAATGGTTCGGACGTATAAAAAGAAAACCTGGAGAGGATGGGTGTCATGTGTGTCCTGTAAAAAGTGGCCTCTCAGTTCATGTTTGTGAGGTTTATTATGTTTGTAAACTTCCTTTGAGGAAGAATAATTAGATTAGATTACCATTTGAAATGGCGACCTACCCAGGTAGGTATTTTAAGCCAAGTATGAATGAGAAATGATTGTGGGATGATTGTGGCGTGATCTTGTAGTCTTGATACTGACTAAGGCTGACATGTTCCTTAGACATATCTGTTAATTAATAGCCCAACAGCCGATGGCAACTAATGGACCTACAGTAGTTTAACGTGGAATCCGAATCACGGCCTCTGAATTATGAATTGGTCTAATTATTAGGATGATATTTGCGGATTAACGTAGTATTCAATATTGCGGACGTTAATCCACACAAGAGAACACCACACCCACCGACCATCGCTCATAACTATCCACAATTTGTGACCTCCAAGTAGCTGGATAACAGGACGTCGATTAATGTATTCTTGATTAATGTTTAATTAATGGTTTTTATAGATATTAAAACAAATATTTTAAAAATGTTTAAATCTTTGTCACTTAATAACACCTCCTTAAACAGTATTGAGATATTCCATATTGCCTTGCCTGTATACCCCATCCTGCACTCACTGGATGGTAAAAGGGGGGCAAATGGTAAACCCTGTTATACGTTCTTTTTTAAAAATTAAATGTGAATATTTTTAGGTCCTCATTTTTTTGGTAACTCTATAAATGGTGGAGTTTATGGTGAAATATCTGGTATTTTTATTGAGCATTTGTAAGCTTACAATAAAATTTTAAGTGCTTAAGTACCCCGCTCTCCCATATACATAATTTGATGTTTTTACACGTTAAGTTTTCATTCAGTGATGTTAAAACTTTTTCAACAGCTGCTACTTCTACTTAAAACTTCTTCTTCTTCTTCCAATGATGAACTCACAAATGGTTAGTTTCTGAAATGGCAACCTGTCTAAGGCAAGGTATTTTAAGCCAAGTGTGAATAAGAGATGGGTATAACATGATTGTTGTGCGATCTTGTAGTCTTGTTACCGACTAAGGCTGACATGTTCCTTAGACATATCTGTTAATTAATAGCCCAACAGTGAATGGCATATCTAGCTAGGGACCTACAGTTTAACGTGGAGTCCGAACCACTGCCTTTGAATTACGAACCAGTCTAGAGATACGTGACGTTCATTTTGTAAATTGCATATTTACTTAATACGTGTACATTAATGAATGATTCTGACGGCGTTGGATAGTAAAACTTATTCCCCTAGTTAACATTATGAAAATGCCATAAAATTGAAACCCATGGAGTCTTCACTGATTTGATTTCACTAAAACCTTTAATAACACTATACATGACAAGTTTCATCAATGTCTGTCTGTTTAATATTCAGAAAAAGGAGCTCTGAACTTTAAATTAAGTATTTTGTTTAATAAGACAGAAGAACATTTATTTTATTTTTAAAATGGCAGGTAATGCCAAACACTACAGCCACAGAACTCATGCCCACTTATCTCCAGACATCATTGTTCACTGTTTCTTATCGCTACCTGGTCGAGTAGCCACTCTGGCCCACGCATGCTCTTAGTCATCTCATTCCACCACCTCATTTATTCCTCATTACCTCAAGTAAACATTTTAGTTATTTTCTCATACATTCAATATTCAAACTAGTTTCCAGTCTCTTTTAAAGGGAGTATTATTTTATTTGCATTCTAAAACTAAAAAACTAAAAACTACTAAACTGCTACTACTAAACTAAAAAACCCTATTCAAGAAGCTAGTGTCATGTGCGGTATCGCGACTTCCACGTACCTTAGAAATGGCCACAACTATTAAAAGACTTTGCGTGCGAACATCAAAAGAGAAGACAATTTCAACACCAAGGACCATGCTTGAAGTGAGATGCCAGCGTCATTCTTGTGTTGGGATCCATTGCGTCCTTGTCCAATCACGTCCGAACTGGAGTTTGTAAGGTATATGTTTAAATATCAAACAGTTCATTCTACACATTCATTATTGTCCTTGCGGACTGGTCCTTCCCTATAGATATTTCACTCCTAATATAAATTTAATATTAACTCCCTAACACTGTCGATAAATATGAGAGTTATTTGCCTATTTTCCATAAGATTAACGTTGGAAAGAGTATGCAGGTTTACTGCTGTGAAGAACATTGAATTTTGAGCATAAAATATTTTTGCTTTGACCATTTATACAAGTTTCATAAACATCTGTCCACAAATAAAGCTGCCATGATAAACACGTAAACTATGATTTTTAAGCATAAATGGATGGATCTCACCTATATGAAGCTAAATATAAATTTTGATCCTAAATATAAATTAAAATCCTATGTTTAAGTATCCAACTTTGATAAATATAATTGCCTAAAGAAAATTTCAAAACATATTTTATATGTTATGCAATGGTTGCAAATTGCCGCTACGTGAGCGCTCGTGATCCACGGTACGACGAGAGCGGATGAAGGTTAATTAGACAATTTATATACCTGGAATAAACATAAACACAGTGAACAGAGAGCAAGGTGATATATAAACTAGACCCTATATAATAATAAATATTATCTATAATATTATAAAGAAGAGGTGGTTTCTGTATGTTTGTGGGTTTGTGGGTTTGTTGTGGCAAGTGAATGCGAAAAATACTGAACCGACCGGTTTGAAATCTTAGGCAAAGGTAGATCTTAAACTCATGCAACACATAGGCATACTCATTTCCTTAAAATCCTATCGGGCTACGCCCTGTGAACGTCCTAAGTTTCAATGTTTACATTTTTAGAGAATGAAATCATAAAATTACTTGAATGTCAACAGCTGTGAATACTAAAATTTGACAGTTCGAGAAGAAGAAGAAGAAAGAGCTGCCGTGACCGTCCTAGGTTTCAATGTTTACATTTTCTAATGACAACATCCGTTTGCACTATATTTTGACAGTTCGGGAAGAAGAAGAAATAAAGTTGATTTTTCAGATAAACTGCTGGATCGAAATTAGTGAATTATTTGAAATAGCGGAATGGTAGATTTTAAGTTTTTTTCCGACGACTGTCTCTATTACATTAATCCTTATCCTCTCCCAATATTTGACATATGTTACTTTGAAATGTTGTAGACACTCCTGTTTTGTCATTTTGTAAACAATGAAGAATTAACAATTAGTAAGATGGGTTTGGACCGTTCCCCATCAAAACGTTAAAAATGCCACTGGCGTAGAAATACACAAAATAAAAAAATACCTTAAATGTATCAGTAGAGCCTACACCTTTCAGCCTTTTTAGCCCGTGCGAAGAACGGGTACTTTGGCTAGTTGTTTATAAAGATTAACTTCAACATTACCACATTGCATTAGGAGTAGGTAGATAGCCACACAGAAAACAATCAGTAACTTTACGAATAATGTTATTTTATACATTAATATTTTTATTACAATAATTGGCAATATCTGTTCCGGAAGCTTTGTCAAAACAAATTTAGTTTTTCATACACTGTTTCATTGGGGTTTCCTTACATTAGCCAATATAGCGTACTTTAGTCAGTAAATAGCGCGATCTAAGCGGAACACTTCGTGTCAGTTAACCACCAATATTGATACAAGGAGAGATGCTGACGTGTTATTTTTATTTGACTTTCCCTCGCGCCAGAACGCGATATGGCACAGGAAACGCTCCAAGCTTCTGTGTGGTTGTTAAACCCAACACCCTGTAAATATCTGGTTTGCCAGAGCCATTGACTCAAACACCCGATATTGAATATTTTAAAGGAACGAGAGAAATAACCTTCTGGAAGGAGGAATAACCTCCTGGAAAGAGGAAGCTACATTTTATCGTGTATTTTAATGTAAACTTAATACAGTATCCTGTATACAATAATGTGTTTGGATACAAATATCTGTACAGTAGTTATTTTAACTCCTTTAAAATTTTTACTACTTAACTAAGTAACAGAATAAATTTTAACATTATTTATTAAAAGAGTTTGAGCCTATTGAATTAATCTTCGCATCTTATTTGTCATAACATTAAAAATACTAAGGTAAAAATAATTGTTGTCCAAAGAAGCTATCCCAGTTAATAGGCGTTTATAGATTTTTATCCGCCGACATGTCTTAGAAAAAAAAGCTCCAATGAAGATGATAGCTATAAGACTATCATGCATTTGGAGTATAATTGAAATGCAAGTCAAATGTTGTTAGGTTCGTAGTGAAAAAACCTTACCAATTATGTTTCATCTCTGGCACATCTATTGCTTTCTCCTGCTAGATCATCTTACGAAGACTCTCAACAATTTTGTGAATATGATTGAATAATATTTCTTATGCAATTTGAATGTCATAGTATAGCTAAATGACTGAATTTGTTGATTCTCTAAAAAAAATAATCTATTTACTTTACTAATAAATATTGATCGTAGGTCATATTGGAGGTGACGCTGTCAGGGACCCTTGACTTGTGATATAGGTACAAAAACTTGTGGCCTGTGTTTTTTGAACAGCACATTTGGTGACGTCATACGTGAATGTTGCCAAGAATGGCCTGTAGACACTGTAGTTGTGTAAATTCAGGTCTGGTCATACCACCCGTAAATAGTATAAAGTGAGACTCGATGAAGCATTTCATTCCTTCCAAAAAAACACGTGCTTTAAAACAGTACAGTGCTTTAAGAGTACATTAATATTTGTTTATGGATATCCTTATTTGGTAGTTCTGTTCGAAATGCTCTTTAGATGAATTTAATATTAACTTAAAGTCGATACAAAGCATAGCAAAGTATTACATATTACAGTAATACAAGGATTTATATAAGCAAACAGGTCATAGTAATGTAAATGTGTAGTCAATATAATTAAAATGAACGCGATACACTCATATCACAATCATACTTTCATCATATTATCCGGAAAAATCAGTTTTCAGTTCTCTAAAATCATTGTTTTAGGGTCCCTTTAAATAGAGAACAATAAAAACACGTGGTAAATGTTTCGGTTCGCCAACCTAAAATATGTTTATGGCACATATTTTTTAATATATGAACGATATTATAGGCTATCTTTAAAAGGTAAACTCAAATATCGTGTAAGGATGATAACAGGATCGTAAACTTTAATGTTTGCATAACCTAAAATTATGAAATTATCAAGTACCATAAATTATATTTTATGGTAGTTAATCGTGTTTAACACGTCTGCTTTCCAAAAAATAGCCATTTTCGCTACTAGTTATGAAAATTACTCTTTTGCATGGCCTCATTTCTTAATCTAATGTTAAAACGATTTATCAATTTATGACATTTATAAGAGTAACATTATTAGAAAGGAATTTCTGAAGAGAAAAATAGTATATAAGCTGTGAAAGTTCTAAAGTTATGAAATAAGGTAAGTTAATGTTTATAACAGGTTTAAAGAATTCCCAGTGTCAAACCTCATTGGTATTTCAGACAGCCGCCTCGTCAGGTTAAACGAGTTGACGCTAAATGAACCATGAAAACTTGAACGGCTGGCTTCTACAATAATTCTGTGGATGTTTGAAAAAATGCATAATACGACTGGTACCTAAATAAAAAATATTCACCGAAGTATTACGAAAAATAGGTAAACAAACTTTACTGCGAATAAGGCTGATACACCCATTACCTTTACAATAATATTTTGCCAAATTGTATTCATTCATAAATAAATGATTGGACATTACTTTAACTTGGATAACATAGCTTATGGATAGTGATTATTTATTTTTATGTTTAATTTTTTACTCTTAAGCATGAACTGTTGATGAAGGCACTGTCATACTGAAAAAGACAATAATAATATCATTTAATTGAATGCGCTCAGTGTTAGATTCTAATCTTGCATGTTATGCTGTAAATTTATTTCTCTCTCTCGTAATGTAAAGTGAAATATTAATGTTAATTATGTAATGTTATTAATCAAAATGGGTGTTATATTACGTAATGGCCTTTACTTTAAATGGAAATATTTTATTATTATATATTATATTACACTGTAACTGACATATGCCATAGACATGAATAAATAAATAAATAAATTAGTTTGTTAAGCTAAGTACCTATTAAATATGAAGATTGCATTATCTACATTTACATTGGTAATTGGTTTTAAACCTATTTCAAAGCTACAATACACCTTTGGAGACCGTAGACGAATGATGACAGAGTTTTTGCATAGGTTTTCCAAGTGAGGTTGCCAAAGGTTGTAGGTCCAGAGTATTACCGGTACCAAGAAATTTACTTGGGTTTTTGAAGCTTAGCCGAGGGTCTTGCTGAGCTTGATGTAGGCGTAAATTTAAGGCTTATAGTCTTAGATTTGTTAATTTAAAGGTTCAGGTTTTGGATAATTTCTTTTGCTATGGTGAGTGTATTTTCAGTTTGGTTTGGCGTTGATTTGTCTGACATTATCGGGGTAGTGTCATCTGCAAACATGATACAAGATTGGTATATTAGAAGTAACGTTGGGAAGGAGTCCGAGGATAGAACCCTGTGGAAGATCCTTAACTATGTACAATAGGTTTGATCTGTGTGCTGCCGAAGTGGATGGTCTTTTTCACCTGGGGTTCTCTCTCCTTGTTTGGCTCATGATTCGGCTCCTTCGTTGATTTTGAGCCGTATCTGGTGGTTTAAGGTTGAGCAGACTTGATATTGCGAATAGGAAGATTTTTAGTGTTTTAATATTATGTTAGAAATAATAGTGGTCCCCTTTCTGATGGCGTGCATGCCATCTGGTTTGTAGGAGTTTTCTTCATAGCCAGTCTGGTGTCAACGTAGCTCAGCTCAAGCTCACTGCACGTAAAGTTTAGGACTTTGTACAGTGTTCACGTCGTCTATATATTTGATCCTTATGTCTCTTCGGTATATGGCTATTGACAAACCATTTTGGTGTGAAATTTCTATTATGCAATCTCAGTACTGATATTACGCGAGCCTCGTGAGGCTTCGTTGTTCGATCCAATTTTATCAACTATTTGGTCAGGTAGTGTTTCTTTTTCCTTAAAGTAGTCACTCAGATTCTGAATAATTGCTTCAGCTTGAACCTTAGTCCCAACATTTAGCCCATATTTGCCATTAATTATGACCCTTCAGGGTAATCAGTGTCTCGTATCATCGGTATATCTGGAGGGAGGTTCACTGATTGGCTCAGGGTTTTGTTGTTTTGTTAGTTGGTAAGGTTTTGAGTTGTCTTGTAGGCACGGTAGGTATGGCTGGATCCCTTTATTAGCTTGTGGGTTTTTTTTCCAGCTTGGAAATAACTTCCATATCATGAGCTATTGTATAAAGCTGTTTTCTATATTTTTCTGTTTTCTTTTTTTCTGTTTTCTATTTTTTCTTTTTAGATATTCCTACAAAAAAAGTAATTTATGATTTGGCCTAAACCTAGTAGTAATATTAATGTATTTATTATTTTATTTATTTATGATTTTTCTACTTTTTGTCTCTACCTGGATCTACAGCTAGATCTATTTTAATTTAGTACAAATATTTTTACCTTGAAATTTCCTAATATTTAGCTCACGTTTAGTATGTGTCATAGGGTCTCACTGAAGTCGCAGTTGGTTGGTCGTTGCATCTGTACACGAGATTTGAAGATTTGGTGATCGGCTCGATGCAATTGAAGTGAAATTGGAGCAACTGACATGTATGACGTAATGCATCTTAGCTGTTTCAGCCGTGACATTTTGGACAAATCAATTTTTGCTTTCACTT
Organism: Nephotettix cincticeps; assembly: GCA_023375725.1. Classification (NCBI taxonomy): domain Eukaryota; kingdom Metazoa; phylum Arthropoda; class Insecta; order Hemiptera; family Cicadellidae; genus Nephotettix; species Nephotettix cincticeps. The sequence continues at coordinate 111,297,305 of CM041786.1, read as the reverse complement.
TCGCCATCTTGTAATCTCATCGATTGATTATTTAATATTAATTGAGGAACTGATATCTTATCTAAGTTTGCCTGTCGAAAAAAAATTGAAAGTAAATTGGTAGTTATAGAGTTTATTTTATTAACATGGCTTGATAGTTAATCATTGAAAGCACTTAAAATTCTAAAGTTGCATAATGCTTTGTCTGAATAATGGTGGATTGTTTCGAAGAAATTGATTTTGATATACATCTGGTAATTTTGCACTACCGCAATCTATTTTATTGATGCGATATCGTCACGAAGACAGAATAAAAATCACTGAAGCAACGTTTTGAACGTCCATTACGCTTAAAACAAAGTACCTGGTAACGAGCTTTGCTCGGATGGAATAAGACATGTATTATACAAGTTAATTAGCAAAATTAAAACACATTAATTACTGAATGAAAACATTTATGTGGTTTAAATAAAACCGATTTAATACATCTTAATTATTATAGCATAAAATATAAGATATAATATATAAGATCTTGCAACCTTCGGCTCGTGAAACCTAAGCGCTAGCCTTGAGCAACGGCGTCTGCAAATTCTTGGGCGTCGTTTAAGGGTTTTTAGCCAACCTCAATTGTTTTAGCTGATCTTATTCTGCATTTAATTTTTCATACAGTTATTGTTAGCCTGTGATCAACTGATAAAAAGGAACAAGGATTGAAATCAAAAGAGAAATTTAATTTACTCCAATTAATTAGTTTGTTACAGTGTCTTCAAGCAATAGAATGAATACGTTTTCTATCAAAACACGAAAGATTATGGAAATACTTTTCCCTTTCCCTTTAGTTTTTAAGAATTATTTAGTAATTTGATATTTTAAAGTTATACATAAAATAAATATGTATGAAAAACCTCTATTCACATATTGTTCACCACCATTTTCAATCAACAACTGTCAAACGGTTATAAATAGATATTTTGATTTGTATTGTTTACACTTGATTCTCCATAAGCGTAAAGGTTATTTTTTTAGTTTTTAAACTTAATATTACAAGAAAACCGGAGTTTTTCGGACATTAGACCTACAGTATCTAGAACTTATTTTCTCCTCTGAAATTACTGTAGTTATTTCCAAAATTTAAAGAAATTCGTTAGAGTCGTTTTCGAGATCAAATATATATACAAACCTTACTCGTATTAGGCCTACAGTATTGGATTAATTTGACTGTGTAAACTTAATCACGTACAGGGTAGATAACGCGTTCTATTCAAATATATTGCTGTGTAAAAGTGGTCCTAATAAATCGAGTTACATACAGAGTCACATTTTCAATACTAATATAATATATTCAAAAATGCCTTGACTAAGAAGATTGAGTCTTGTTTGCCGGCCGAGCAGCCACATGGCGCGAAGCTCGTCCCTCCGTTGGACGGTTATGACTCCATTCATGGACAACTTTGTTTTCTGAATTTAGATGGCGAGTGGTAACCTCGCATGAACAAAAGCTTTCATGGAAGGATAAGCGTAAAACCTTTTATCACATCCCAGATTTACTGTAGTTTAAGTTCTAGCTAATTGACTTGGAAATGAGACTTCTATTATTTATCAAAACAAAAAAAAAAAAATCAAACAAAAAAAACAAAACAAAAAAACAAAACAAAAAAGTTCAAAAAATACAACAAAAAAAAAATATTTATCAACAGAAAAAAAAACAAAAAACAACAAAAACACGGAAACAAAATCAAAAACAAATCACATCACAAAAATCAAAAAAACCCTTTTACACAGTAGAAGTATGTTCATGGGGTTTAGTATACAGATATGAGTTCCGTTACGACAAGACCGGAAAATACTTCAAGACAACTCACATCCGGTTGGAGGTCTGTTCCGGTTACGCGTATTATTTAAGTGACCCGAGATATTCTGCTGAAGTACCCTTAACCTAAATTATATTCTTTAATGTTAGGTCAACATGTTCTTAGAATATAACAATTTTATTAAATGACTATAATCAGACTGTAATGGGGAAACTTAAATTATTCATTAATTTAAAATAAGTTTTTAATCTAAGAACTATAACCGAGATACCCACAATACCTTTTTAGTCTGGTATTTTTTGTTTGTTTTGATTTGATAAAAAATTACTGAAAAAACTATTCAAGGAAATTAGTGAACAGTATTGGAAAAATAAAATAAAAACGCGTACATTTTTGTAACTTTAGAGATTAATTATATTTTATTCATAGTATTTTTAATAATAATAATTATATATATATATATATATATACAGCTTCCTTGTGAAAAGCAAAGTGTATCATTAACGTTAAACGTCCTGTTTAAACGAAGAGAAGGAGCAATATAAAGGGTTCTGTTGGTTCTCAGAGTCTTTGGACACATCAACAATAGGGAGAGACTGATTCCTTTGTTGCTCTCCTTGATCTGCCTCGCTCCGGGTCGAGAAACAGAACGCCTCGTCCGTTAAAATTGACGCCGTATATGTGAGTAGCACAAACTTTAATGTTACGTTGTGAGTCGTTCTGTCGGGTTGTAAAGGAGTTAGACTTCTATTAGTTTTATTGTATTGTACATATCATAACTGATTTTTCGAAAGAATAAATAGATAGTAAGTTTCTAATAAACGTGTTTCACGCAGTTCACGTAATCTGTTAGCCTAATTATAATCAGAATCAGAATCAGAATCAGACAATCTTTATTCATTATGTCACAATTACAGGACCAGAATGGCGCCACACTTAATATCACATATAAATTAATATAAAATAAAGTTAGTTCATACCAAAATCAAGCAATTAAATATTCATTAAACGAATAAAACGATTTACTAATTATGTAATTTTTCAATTTTCTTTTGAAAGTATTTATTTCATTGATCTGTTTTATGACCCTGGGTAATTTGTTTAAAAACTTTACTCCAGTGGCAGTTGGTTTTTTATTATAAAACTCCAGGTTATGTATATTTATGGCTGGGTAATTTTTGTGTCGCGTATTATAGTCATGGTGTGTGCCTAATTGAGGAAGCGTATCTTCGGAAGTCTTTGCACACATAATTGTTTGAAAAATGTATTTTCCATAAACTGTCATAATATTTAGTTGAGAAATATGTTCTTTTACTGATTTTTTACTGTCAAAATTTAACATAATTCTTATGGCCTTTTTTTGAAGAGTTAAAATACTTTTTAAATTTTGTTTCGCTGTCGCAACATATACTTCTATACCAAAGCTGATATGAGAATCAATATGGGCATAATAAACTTTCAACAAGATTTCTTGTGAACACAATTTTGATAAGTTTCTTAAAACGAATAAACCAGATGAAATTTTACGTCTTAAACTATCTGTATGTGGAGTCCAGGATAAATTCTCATCAAGTAGTAGACCCAAAAATTTGGTTTGATTCACTTTTAGAATAGTATGATTGTTAACAGTTATAGACGGGTCTAAAGTCTTCCTTTGTGCTGTTTTAAAATTTATAAAATTAGTTTTATCAAAATTGAGGAATAATTTGTAGGAATTAAGGAATATTTTCATTGATGAAAGATTGTTTTAGCAGCAATTTCTACGTCATTAATGTTTTTACCAGTCACCAACAGGTTTGAATCATCAGCATACAGGCACAATTTAATACTATCGCCTGTTAATACCGAAGGGAGTCCTTTCAAATAACAGGAACCTGTTTTATAAATAAAACAGGGCTAAGAATAGAACCCTTGGGGTACACCATACTTAACCTCCCTCAGGGATGACTTGACCCTTATTAAGTGTTTATATTTACTGAGATGACTCATTTCAACATATTGTTTCCTATCAGTAAAATACGACTGAAACCAATTTAGTGTTTTATTTTGTATACCAAAATTTTGTAGAACTGGTAGTAAAATAGGGTGAGACACACTATCAAAAGCCCTACTCAAATCCATAAAGATTCCAACACCAGTCTCGCCCTTATCGACAGCCTCAACTATTGCCTCCACCAAATCAATGGCTGCAGTCGTGACGGACCTTCCAGGTCTAAAACCATATTGCTCAGGATCCAACAAGGCATTCTCCTGTAGAAAATCTACGAGTCTAGAATGCATAGCTCGTTCAAATATTTTTGAATTGTTTGGCAAAATTGAGATTGGTCTGTAACTAGAAGGGTCTTTAACATTTCCCTTTTTAAATATAGTTTTAATTTTTGAAATTTTTAATTTACTGGGAAATATTCCATAATATATTAGTTTTTGATCAATTCAATAAAACATATGTAGGGTAATAATGATTTCGTTTGACATTCCCAACACGAAAACAGTTATTTCAAAGATAAACCCGGAATGTTCATTATTAGGTATGATCGTTTTTAAAGCGTGAGATTTAATGTTTAGTAATGTGTTATATTTAAATTATCCAAAATTTCTATTTTGAACCGACCCCTTACTTGGATATGGAGAAATATATGATAGGAAAACCACCAGTTCCTCTAATAAGCTATTTTACAAGTGGATACAATAATTTAATAATATTGGGTACAGTGGCTGAAGTAATATAAACCGAATATTAATGCTCTTGCTCTTTCGAAATTTCACTGTAATTGATATTACATACTAAGTAAACACAGCCACGCAATACACTAAGTAATTATTATTTTGCCTTTCACATATGATTTAATTGCATTTGTGTAATTAAACTAGAATAAATTTACAAATACAGTGAATTTTGCAAATAAAATTAATGAATTTGACAAACCAAACATTAGTCTTATTTTTATTAGTAAATGAATGAGAGATAATTATATTATTAATCGCATTTTAATTTGCCATAATTTAAATCTGATAAATCTGTTTAGTTACAATATTAGAACTTGAGATGAACTAAGTATGAAATTATTTAATTGTATTGCGTGGAAATTCATAAGGTCATATTTAAATATAAACAAAAATGAAATAGAAATATTTATTTTAAGGGTCACATAGCAAAGTCAAGAACTATTGTTGGCAAAAGGAATTTTGTTTGTAACCCTTAAACGATAACATTCTAACGTATACTAACAATCTAATTAAAAAGTATTATAAGGTCGTTCAAATTACAGTAAAAAATATAAATTTGAAACAAAATAATATGTTTTCGTTAAACGTTTAGTCTTGTAATATTTGCCCAACTCTTATTGTTTGAAAAAACTACGAAGTCCACTTCTATTCTACATTGGAGGGTAGTTTTGATTTGGGAAAGCCTTCCCTTTTTGATTTTCAGCCGTGGGTTGATGTGTTGTGGTAGAGCACTCTAGCGAGCGTAACTGAACCTACATGTTGGCATGTTCTGGTGGTGTCTTTAGAGAGTTTATCAGCTGTGGATTGATGTGTTGTAGTAGGGCACGCTAGAGAGCGTAGCTGGACCTGCAGACTGTCGTGTTGTGGTGGTGTCTTCAGAGAGTTAATCAGCTGTGGATTGATGTGTCATAGTAGAGTACGCTAGCGAGCGTAGCTGGACCTGCAGACTGTCGTGTTGTGATGGTGTCTTCAGAGAGATCATTAGCTGTGGATTAATGTGTTGTAGTAGAGTACGCTAGCGAGCGTAGCTGGACTTGCAGACTGGCGTGTTGTGGTGGTGTCTTCAGAGAGATCATCAGCTGTGAATTGATGTGTCATAGTAGAGTACGCTAGCGAGCGTAGCTGGACCTGCAGACTGTCGTGTTGTGGTGGTGTCTTCAGAGAGATCATCAGCTGTGGATTGTCGTGTTGTAGTACAGTGCGCTAGCAAACGTAGCTGGACCTGCAGGTTGGCCTGTTGTGGTAAGTTCCTTAGAGAGTTCACCTCAGAGTATTGATGTGTTGTAGTTAAGCACGCAGGCAAGCCTGCAGATTGCCTGCATGCAGCTGAAAACTGCAGCTGAACAACGAACCTGCAGCTGAACCTGCAGGTGGGCGTGTTATGGTAGTGTCCGCAAAGAGTAAAGCCGTATATTTATTGGTTGTAGAAGCGTACGATAGAGAGCGCAGCTGTAGTCTGGTATGTTGTGGTGGTGTAGTAATGAAGTGGACCCGATTAATTCTGTTCGTGGTTTTGTAACCACCTGATACAGTCCCGTCTGTGGGCACTGTGCACCTGGATTGAATTTTTGCTGCTTGAGGTGAGATGTTTGTTCATACCATAATATTAAAATTAGTCTTGGTTGAACCTTATTCCCCATTATCAACTTCTGAAAAAGCCTTAAACTAGTTAAATTTGTACTACTTGTGAATTTTATTTAAAAAAAACTCTCTAATTACATTATGAAATTAGTCATTTTTTTAATATTGTTTTACAAAATTATATTTTGAAAGTTTGTCTATTCCTACTATCAATCTAATCGTATAAGTAGAAAGTATTCTCTTTCTGAATGTTTCCGATTGTAAATTTTCAGTGGGTCTATGCGTTTTATGGTCCCCTGAATCCAAAATAGTTTAGCGAAGAGATTTCCGTCTACGTCTCTGTCTCTGTGTGCGTATGTATGATTGTATACAGTGCCTATCATTGGTCTGATTTAGATTAAAACTAAATATGTACGAAGCATCCACCGCATCTTAGAACATAAGAGTAGTTCAACCCTAAAACCCTTAAAAACCGTAAAAACTGAAATTGCTAAAAAGAGTCTTTACGATTTTGAATATAGTTTTATGGCTAGTATTTCATTATATTAGTATTTTATAGTTTGTAGGTCTCAAAATAGTATAAAACTACTCAAAATTATGTAAAAATAACGGTCCTAAAGCTATCGTATTCTATATGCAAAACAATCAACTTTAGACTTTCCAGCAAAACAAATTATCTATGGGATGATAATTTAACTGTTTCTCTTAACCAGCTTAAAAACGAAACAAATCGGTATTTTGAAACATTAGTCTACAACGATCGGGTCCTGGTTTACTGTTGAATTGATGTAAATTCATACTTAGATATGTATAGATATAATTAGATAAATTTATCACTAGATATTATCATGCTATTTCAATGAACAAAGCAAAAGGTTTTCTGGTATAAATTCATAGAAATTGTTTTAATTTAACATTGCCTAAAAGAATGTGAATGAAAAATGCGCCCGTAAGGCAGACTCTCAAGTTTATTTTCACAACAAAAAAATTGAAGGTTGGATAATAAATTGAGAAACACTGTTTTATACTATACAATTGACAAAACAGCTGTATATTAGACGGGTGTATTGAAACTTTTTGCTTTTGAACTTTATCAGTGAGTGTGATTAAATTTGTAAGCAGTAAATTTGATGTCTCAAGTAATCAAATGCCAAATCTTTAAAGTGTATTGAGTTTCTTCTTAAACATTGCATATTGTTTAGTTAAACATTTCCCGGATTACTTGCCCTAAAATTTGCTTCTCTCCAACTTAGTTGTGTAGATCCTGTGACGATTTTGTATGACAATTAATAATCGTGCAGCATTAAACATTGGTACTGTGTTAACAAAAGTAATTTTTTAGTGAAGGAAATAGACAAATGTTTCAATCTAAAACGTAACAATTTGTCTTTAAAAACGACGTTTAACAATTATTGAGAATAGTTGGATATTGATAAAGGTGATCAAGAGTAACGTTTAGATATTTTTATTTATAAAAAATACATAGTTATGATATAAAATATAAATAATAAATACTCGTAGCTGCATTCCTTTATGGAAGCCAAAGCATCTTATTAAAATTAACAAGAATAAAAAGTAAATCATTTAAATATAACGTGGTAGCTTGAATACATATACAAAAACTAAAAGAGTATATAATTTGTTTACGATCATCAATTACTCGTATAATTTTATCTATATTATATGTATGTTATATGCACTGTTAATTAATTTTCCAGGATAATGAGTATCCGAGCATAATACCCAAGCCAAATAATTCCAGTGTTGTACAGTGTTGTAATTTGCATGTTACATCAAAGCACACTGCTGCTGCGGGCATAACCACTGCACGGTTCAAAACTCTTTAAAGAACGCATTGTTTTCTGCATCCGGGCTGTCGTCAAAGGTTATTGCAAGACATAGAGTTTTTGTCAAAAAATAAACAATGCGAATCAGATAACGTTAACTTAAGTTTTCCTTAAGTTAACACAATATACATATAGCCAATTTAATAGTAGCATATCAGAGCTCTTTACCAACCTCTTGAGGTGTTCCTGGATGATTATAAAATCTAAATATTTCATTTAAATGGTCCGGAAGTCCTTAGTTACCCAAAGAGCCATTTTGTATTTAAAAAATACCTAATTTCCCAAAAACTATGATACTAAAACTAAGAACTAGAACTAAGATAAAATTTTAGTTTAGTATACATTCTAATAGTAGAGAGGATAACTCATATAAAGTTAAAATATTTCCTATGTAACGATTCAAAATGGTGGTCGGTTAAAAGAAAATGAAATAAGATTGACTTTAAAACTGGAATTCTTTACAAAATTAATTTTGTATACAGCAACTTTAGACAAATCCAACAATATCTGAAGTTTCAAGAATGTTTAACAAATAAAAATGCTATTAAACTTATTATAACTGAAGGATGTTCATGGCAATATGTTCCAAAATAATGGATGTATATACCTACTGTATATTGGTAGTATTCCAACGGCCTCGCACCACAAACAGTCTCATAAATTGATTAGTTTTAATCATATTTTTAATATTAACGTATCGTTAGTTTTGTCATAAAGTTTTTTAACAAAAAGTTATTAATGTAAAAGCTTTCTATGAATTCCATGTTTAAAGTTATTCCTCTTTTTAACTAACCGCCATTTAAAATTTTATACTTTTACTATTTTTGTACTTTTATACATTTTTTAGTTATCCTCGTCGTTATTAGGCTGTACAGAATTTACAATTTAAATTTGATATTTAGATTTCATACCCAGGAACTATAAATCAAAAGGCTAGTAGAGAGTTCTGAAACGGCTACGTTGTAGAAAAGTCAATTAAAGTCAGAAATAAATAAACCTCGGGAAAAAACGTACGGTTGGGTTATTGGACTACTAATACATTACTCCAAGAGAATCATTTTCACTAAGTCAAAAAGCCAAAGGATCAAAGGTAGTAAGGGATCAAGCTTAAATTTTACTCTCAAGTAATTTATAAAGCAATGGAAATTCGTAGATGTACGTAATTCTATTGCTGCGGGTTATTTAGTATCTCAGGATCCCAAAAAAAGAAAACGATTTGGCCCTCGGTGTTGAGATATTTCTATGATTAGGCCATTATTAATTACCCTCTATTTATTAGCAAATTTCCTATAGGGGAGGAAGCTACTACCGTAGGTCTCATGGCAAAACTTAGGACCAGGACCATGTTTTATATATATATATATATATATATATATATATATATATTATAACAATAGGCTCATACGGATAGCTCAATGGGATATTTAGAGACCTATTAAAATTATCCTCTTGAAGGACTCTGCCGATGGTACAAAATCCATTTTTACGCTCTCTTCCTCCATGAAACCTTTCTTATCAGCGTTATTGCTTATGAAGGTAAAATTGGACAATGTGTAAAGATGCGTAGGAAAACATCACCTCTAAGTTGTCTCATCTGTTAGCTCAGATATAAGCACTATTTGCTTAAAAGAGCGATGGTTGTCCGTGCAGACGCTTGAGTGTTCTTGAATGGACATTAGTTTCCCCCATTGTCAATGATGACAGCTACTACAATAGGGCTCAACACTATAAACTAAGATACATTACTGTTGAATTACAGTAATCCACAGTCAATTTAGTGTCCGAAGTCTTGAGACGATTGTAAGAGAGATATGTTTTAAGATGGGCAACAAAAGAAATCCTAGCATATTAGAGTTACTTTAACTTCGAAAAATATAAAATAATATAACCTACCAGAACTCTTGAAGATATTACTATAGTACATGTCCAACCAAATTAAAAGAGATATAATTGACACGGAGTAATGAAGCAAATATTATCCCTCTACAGGCAGTCACACTTACATAACGAAACTACTTTTTTGACTTTAGCGAGTTTCAAGATCGATTTTACTAAAATTAAATTAAAAATGTAAGATGGGAAATATATTATGTAGGGTGAGAAAATACAGAGAATAAATGAATAGAGGTAACTTTCAATATTGCCGGTTTGTGTGTCAAGCAACGCTGTAAGATGTACATAAGGCTCGAGACGGATATTTATTTTGATATTTACATCCAACTGTTTTGATTACAGGAACCCCTTATAAAATTTTGGGAGTTTTCTAATTTTTAGTTAGGATTATGAATGTCGAGAAATTTAGGTGGTATAAACAAAAAACAACTGCTGGAACAAAAACACCTCTTGTTATTTCTCTTCTACCAAAAGTAAAAGTAGTGAAAATTGTAAATTTTTGTTTCTACAAATACTACCCTATTTTATGTTTTACAAAAACAGCCTATTAAATCACATAAATTAACCCCCATTTATTTAAAACCAAGAAAATAAAATATCAATTAATAAAAAGTATAGAAATGTATGGTAGTGGAAAGGAATAAAAACATTTGTCTCAAATACACTCAAATATCAAATATGCTTTACAAGATTGGGTATTGCAGACTTTGTTCTAACGGAAAGTAATTGCATTTTAAATAGACCGACAAGGGGTAAAAATTAATTTAAATTAAAATATGTAATTAACGTTAAATAAATCGCTGTAATTGTAACGAAATAAAACAACCGCGTGAAGAACGTGAAAATATTGTGTTTTCGGAAAGAGTGAGGGTCAATGAATTAAATTTCCACCAGCCTTTAAGCTGAGCTTTGATTATTTGAATTAACCAAACACAAAATCCATAACGGAATATTGGATTGGACATTTATTTTTGAGATAAAATGTCGCAGTAATCCGATTTGAAAACCGAATACTCGTATTGTTTGAAACATTTCGAATGAAAACATAAGCAAAATCCTTTATGAAAGGGTAATGTAAGGATGTGCTTGGGTTTGATTTTATGTAAAACTACAAACAAATCCGCTACGATCTTTTCGATTTTATTTTACAATTATAATTCAATTCGTAATACCCCAAAGGTACAGATTAACGTTTAATTGACTTCTATAGTGGAAGTTTATTTCGTGTTTCCTTATTATGATAGGCCTACCTAAAACACTATATTTTTGAGTTTTATGTGTTTAGTAGGCTTTGATGATCTCCACTGACATGGCAGACCCTCCTGTGTTTCCGACGTTGGGTAGGTTGGGCTGGTGTATATTTTGGGTTTAGCTCTTTCAGAAAATTCCGTTGTGTTATCATTTTTTCTTATGAAGTTTATTTCTAATTTTTATTTGTGTTTAATTGCATTTCATTTATTTCTAGAAAACTTCTGTACTTTCAGTCACTAATACAGTGAATTCTTTGTGTCAGATTTACTTATACAATAATAGCTTTACACTTTCCAAAATCATCATTGAAAGATTACCATTTTACGATAGTTCTTAGCTATCGATTTTTACGACATCAATTTCACAATACTCAAATAACTGTGGATGGAACTGGATTGTATGTTGCCAGATTTAAACGATATAAATAATAAGGGTCTAGGGGAATTGTCACGATACTAGCAACAGTTTATTATGGACAACTACCAAGAAGCAGTACTGACGGCTTAGACACAAGATTTTAAAAATCGCTAGATCATCAACAAAACTATTAACGGGAGCCTAACAGTGATTTTCATTTACATAAACAAATTTTCGGTAGAAATGGTTGATCAAGATATTTTTACACCACACTACGATATTATGACAACTTATATGTTCCCAAACACTTGACAGAAACTACGGGCTTAAATTAATAAACTTTATAGGATAATCTAAACTGAATGAAACAATACTTTCACACTTGTAAATTCAAGGCGAAAGAAAGTACGTGTATCTTAAACAGGACACGTTTTATAGGTTTTAGATGGAAAATTACCCTAGAAATATCCTGAGATATTTTCCATGTCCCCAGTTCCTGGAAAGTCAAAATTGACCTATATAAACTTTCTTCATTTCCGTTGTTTAAAGTTTATTGCTATCTTGAACTGGTTAAATCATATTAATATTAATGAGGTTTTTAAATATTATTATGTGAAACCACTGTACCCGTAACTATCTATTATGTCGATAAAATTAGTTTTTAGAAAAACCTGAAAGGGCTGTTGTTAATAAATTCACTCAATTAATGAAACCGGATGTTTTCAATTGAAATTATGAACAAACTTCCGGAAACGTAGTATCAAGCGGGTGTCTTGTTATTATTAGCTTTTGGGACCGTAAGTTTCCAACTGCTAACAAACTCAGGCTGTAATTTCACTCCAGTTCCTACAGAAAGTTATATCTGATTGCAACATCATATTTTTATCTTATTATAGGTTTTCCTTATTCTCTCTCTCTATTTGTGATATATAGATGTGTTGTCAAACAATAAGGACACAAAACCAGAAGAAATGACTTTGTATGGCTAAACAAATAGTATACTGTTTCATTAAAAAAAACATTAATTTCTAAATTATACTGTCAGCATTATTCACCTTTAAGAGAAAATAGACTAAACACATATAGCATTTAATAAAATCTAGAGGTTGAAAATCAAAATAAACCCTCGCTTGCAAAAGAAGATGAACTAATCTTGTTCCCAAAACTCAATTTTCCGGCCAACTCAAGTATGCAGCCACGCTTTATTGATGATATTCTGTGCTCACAGATCGCACTTGCACAACCCTTGTAGCTTCATCACGAATACGAATGCTAACAGCTCAAGGGCCATCAGGTTTTAACTATTACATCGATCTTATTATTATTTATTCACAGTTAATTTATCATCTGATCAAGTTAGTTTAGCATCTTTGCCACTACCGCTATTAAAGAGTCTCAAAATAAAATAAAAAGGTGGTGTTCTATTAAAAGTTTAATTAATTAGCAGTACAACTAATTATGAATAGCAGCTAGATTCCAAAGAAGCATGAAATAGCTACTTTTGCAAATTATTACAGTTTTACTGCATTAAAGAATTGCCTTGTAAACCCAATTGGATGCAATGTTTCCAGAAAATTAATGGAAAATGTAAAATTACAAGATTATAGCGTATAGTTCATTATTAGCGAATTTCCCATAGGGAAGAAGCTATTACGGTAGGTCTCATGGCAAGACTTAAGCCCGGGATCATGTTATTTTATCTTCTTTAGGTGCCTAGAGACAAAAAACAATAGTCGTCAAGATTGTTTTATATATATATATATATATATATATATATGCGTGTGTGTGTGTGTGTGTGTGTGTGTGTGTGTGTGTGTGTGTGTGTGTGTGTGTGTGTGTGTCTGTGAACACGATAACTCTCGTAAAAATGGTCCGATCGAGACCAAATTTGGTAGAGATTCCTGCATTTGCTCGAACGAGTTCGTAAACTAGACATATCGGTCAATCGGAACAGGTAGTTTGGGGGGATTTTGTACCCCAAAAATTGGATTTTTTGCGTTTTTCTCATGTAATTTTTAAAAATTTCTAATTTTATCTTTCACTATTAGAATCACCTTAAATCTACACAATTTATTTCTTTAAAGTTTTTCTCTATCTCCAACGGTTACTGAGATATTAAAAAAATACGTTGTATTTTGGGGCTCTAATGTTAATCTTATGGAGGATAAGGAAAAATTAATGTTTCACTTATTATCCAATATTTTTGGATGAAACATGATATTTAGGTTACTGTGGTTGATATCCATACATTTATGCTTAAAAATCATAGTTTATGTGTTTATCATGGCAGCTAACCTGCATACTCTTTTCCCATGTTTCCCATTTCCCATGTCCTAATCTCTATAATATAGAGATTAGGTAAACTACTTTGTTTGTGGACAGATGTTAATGAAACTTGATATAAATGTTCAAAATATAAATTGTTTACACTAGAAACACCTACTTTTGGCGTTCCTCACCGCAGCAAACCTACATACTCTTTACTAAGTTAACATTACGGAGAATAGGCAATTAATTCTCACATTTATCAACAGATAATGATCAAACTTGTCAAATATTATTATGTTATCGATTTGTAAATTCGCTGAGGACGCAGGTCTACTGCGACGGGGGTATTATATAGTTAATTTCACCCAATCATTGGTTACAGAATATAACTAATCTATATTTAAAGAGGCTTAAGTTTCCATATCTAGGTCTCTTCTTTGCTCAGTCTTTTCTAGTTTTATATTAAGTAAAATTAATTTAATATTTTTATTTTTTTAAAGTAATTGTAATATTCAGACGCATTTGTATTCACTTGTAGTCAGTTTATATAAATTAATGTTTATAAAAACGGCCTTGTTATCGTAATTCATAATATAAGTTACTTCTCTCCTATAAGGCCTACACACAGACTATAGTGTGATAACGGCCCATATAGTCTCCAGTATGTATTCCGTGATTCATATTAGTACGACACAAATTCTGGCTCCACCTGCCTTAAACATATATACATATACAGTGGAACCCCTCTAATCCGAACTAATTGGGGCTGAAGACTGTTCTGATTTAGGGATGTTATGTAACAACTTTCGCGCTAAGTGAGGGGTGATTGGGATTATATAGGTTGGGTGAATTAGTGTTAGAAAGAGCAGTGACCTTGGCGGGTGGATGTAAGTCCCGTGACATGTCATTGTTGCAAGGCTAGCATTTTGCTAAAAATAAATCACTCTTCCCCTACCCCCACCTCTACTGGGATACGTACTGCGCCTGATTACTGTCTAGTGAGCATTTACCTGCTGATTATTGCGTAACGCTAAAAGTCGAACGACGTGATGTTCATGCGTTGATGGCTTGGAATTGCGTCCGCGTGAAGATCTTATTTACTTCTACAATTAAAGAAAACAGACTTTAATTGAAGAAAACCTATGTTTATTTTCAGCCTTGTGCTGTACTTTTTGGGTTAAACCCTGAAAAATGAATTTGCGTGATTAAATAATTTTTTTCGTTTTTTTAATAATTGGCCATATATTATCTAGAATATATCTGTTATAAATATACAAATTAATCTCACACCAACTGCAGCTCCTCCTATCTTACAAGCAGGGCACACGATAATAATGGGCCATATATTCTCAAGAATATATTCTGTTACCAATATTCAACCTAATCCGACACCAACTGCAGCTCCTCCTACCTTACACGGAGGTCACACGATAATAATGGGCCATATATTCTGTAGAATATATTCTTTTACCAATATTCACATTAATCTGACACCAACTCCATCTCCTCCTACCTTAGACGTATGCTACACGATAATAATGGGCCATACATTCTCTAGAATATATTATGTTACCAATATTCACATTATCTGACACCAACTGCAGCTCCTCCTACCTTACACGCAGGTTACACGAAGATAACGACCCATAAATTTTTGAGCTCATATTCTGTGACCAAAATTCACATTAGTCCGACGCTATTTCCGGGTTTACCTCCCTTCCACGCAGGTTACATGTAATCATAGTTTTTTTGGAAACATAATATAGCAGATTATTTACAAAAGTTTAGTTTTAGCGAATTTCCCACAGGGAAGAAGCTGTTACCGTAGGTCTCTTGATAAGACTTAAGCCCGAGACCATGTTATTTTTTCGTCTTTAGGCGGCCAGTGTGTGTGTGTGTGTGTGTGTGTGTGAGACCAAATTTGGTAGAGTCGTGTATTTTCTCGGACGAGTTCGTAAACCAGACATATCGGTCAATCGGAACGTGTAGTATGGGGGGGTTGTACTAAAAAATTGAGTTTTTTGCGTTTTTCAAATGTAATTAAAAGACAAATTTCAATTTTTACTATCACTATTAGAATTAGCCAAATTCGGTGGAGACGTGTATTCCTACATTTGCTCGGACGAGTTCGTAATCGAGACATATAGGTCAATGGGAACGGGTAGTTTGGGGGGATTTTGTACCCGAAAGTTGGAGTTTTTGCGTTTTTATATGTAATTTTAAAAGTTTTTAAATTTTATCTTTCACCATTTGAATCAGCTGAAAACACTACACAGTTTAGTTCTTTAAAGTTTTTTACTATCTACAACGGTTACTGCGATATTAAAAAATCTAAACACAGTACGTTGTATTTTGGGGCTCCAATGTTAATACTTTATTATGGAGGATAAAGAAAAATTAATATTTAACTTATCAATCTAGTTTTTTTATTAAACTTGGTATTTACCTTCATGTGGTTGAGTTCTTATGCCTCAAATGATCATAAATCATAGTTTTTGCCATGGTTTATGACATAAACCATGTAATGTTATGGTTTAGTTCATGTCATGGTGGCTAGCCTCCATACTCTTTTCCTATATTAGTCATATAGAGAATAGGCAAACTCCTTTATATTATTTTGGACATTTTCTGAGTATGCAGTTCTGCTGCAATGGGGGTATTTTTTACCAAGGACATTTCCAACTAATCTGATTACCTTGTAAACATATTACCATTTTTAAATATAATTGTATTTTCTATTATAAAATTAGTGTAACTTATAGTCTAAAATCTTATATACACTGAGTGATCGATAATAATAACAAGTGATATAATATACAAACACCACCTAAAGGTGTCATTAAACTGTAGTTGAATAGATTGTTATTGGATGTGAGGAAATTAAAATAGTTAATCAAACTTCAAATGCAGCTATCACATACAATCCATGTTTGGTTGCATTAGAACCAATTAGTAGATCAACAATAAAGACAATAACAGAAGTGATACTAAAATAAAACTGAAAATTATAAAATGTATTTTATACAAACGTGTTTATCTTGAGGTAGAACGTATTTGAAAACTCAACACAATCTCCAAATAGCAGTCGAGCATAATATCCTTTTATTACAGTTATTGACGATAAAGTTTTTATTAATTTTTGTACCAAATTTGGCAAAGAAATCTTAACCCTTATCTATAACCTTACAGTAACATCCTTAACCCATAACATAAATTACAGCTAATTATTTTGTTAAGCCGTGTTTGTTTTCATTGTAAAATTCATTAAACCTTACTAAGACCTAAATATATTTTGTTTTATAAATTACTATCCCTTTTTAATAAAACTGTTACATTAATAAATATATTTCTAGGGTAACTACCCTAAATCATGCATTATTGCATTATATTATTCTGTATATGGTAAATGTTGATACTATGATATTAGTTGCGCAAAAAAGAGTAATAGGTAAGGTAAAAGAGGTATAGATAGGATATTGAACTGGTTGTACAGAAAAACTGTGCACGTTTATTGTATGAAGAAGAATCAAACCAACAGTTTTCAATGTGAAGGGGTTTTGTGTTTGAGAGCTTACTTTTTCCAATTAGTAATCAACCAGAACCATTCGTGCGGAGTCCGTTACTGGTTCAGACTAACGACCCTTTGTTTCTCCGACGCCGATGTCGGGAGAACATTGCAGAGGAAACCCACTTTAAAATTCTTAAGCTGTAAATATTTCGATAGGAATTAGTTTCGGGGTATTGACAATCAAGTGTATGCCTATTGCAATTGCCTGTTGTTTCAAATGTCTGTGTCCCAAGGAAATTCCCCGATAGTCCCCTCCTAGTAACATTATTATAAATTTTAATTGAATTTGAAGCAATCAATTGCTTATTTTAATTGGTATGTTACTTTGGTAATGTTTATATCGGTTAAACTTCAGGTATTTGTACAATTAACTACGAGACTACTAGTTTAAAAATTGAATAATACAAAGGAGGAATAAAAATTTAAGTGGTTCACCAAATCATTTCATACACCTTTATAAAAAGTAAAACCAAGTATAATTTAACCCTGTCCAACGTGTTGGCCAATTAAATTTATTCAAACAGCTTGAATCTAATGAACGTAATCAGATAACTCAGCTTTTAAAAGTATTTGTGTCTGACACGGAGACCTCTAATTTTTTGCCAGATTTCCCGTCTTTACGCCCGTTAAATTCCCGGAGTATATGATAAAATATTTATTCAACATTTTGACTAAATTCTAATTCATCCCAGTTTATAACTAAAGACTAAAATATTTTATTTTAATATACTTATTTTGAAGTCGGGTTTTTAAACTGATATATATTATATGTCAACTGAAAATCCAGAAAGATTTAATTTATTGCCCATACTTACTGCCTGAGATACACTCAGTAGCTTTGTGATATAACTTTGGGATTAGAGTAAAGTTCTACCTATGCTTACTCTGTTAGAAAGTAAAGACTTGAAATGTTTACTCTGGAAGTACTTTAAGTAAGTATTCAAAGTCCTTCTATAAAAATATGAAATAACATCCTAAACCTCCCTTTGATTAAACATGTATGAACACTTAAGAAAAGGTATTCAATAGAAATACTCATTGCAATAGATTAAGAAACTTATATCGGTTTAAAGCAAGGTATTATATAACGAAACGTATTAGACTCAAGTGTTAAAATCCCTTTATAAAATTAGGATCCCATGAACATAGCACTATTACTTTTATGAGCTCAAGGTTTTCAACCTTGAATAATTTCAACCTTATTTAAAAAAAAATCAAAAATAATAAATAATAAAATAAAAAAATATAAAGTAAACTTATAAAAAGTAAAGTTAGTAAAAGTTTATTTTAGTAAAATAAATAATATGGTAATCAAAATTATTGAAAAATAATGAGTATAGACTTTTTGTAGGGGATATGACAGAGTACCTCAGTATTTGCTGAAGAAAAATATTAGATGGCTATCTAAATTAAGTAGAAGAATGTATAAAAATATTCCGTTACAATTCTTAAAGAGTTTCAAAACGAATTAGAGAGCCACAAAAAACATAGTACAGTACATCTTCATATATTTACATTAATACGTTTCCATACTACATACAGTTTAAGTGTTCTATAATTCTCAAAATTATTATTTTAGACTATAATGTCCCATAGGATAGTACACTTAACGAATGTTAGAACACAAGAATACTAAACTTTGGAGGGTTTTTTTAATTTAAATTATTTAATCAACAATTATAGAAGTCATAAATTAGATCCAGTAGATCAGGTGAAAATCCATATTTCTGGTCAGGTTTTATACATTGAATCTGTCGAAACCAATTTCAAGCCTGCTATTGAGAGACGTGACAATAAAGGTGGCGTTGATTGCCACCTCATTGTCGCAATATTTCAATGGAATGAAACTGATGGTTTTCGTTAAGGTCTTTAAAATTCCTAAGTTTGAAAAACTTGAGCTATTGTTGGACATTAAGTAGTTAAGACATCGAGCCTGCCTCGTGTCACTGCTGTCCCTAATGTCGGACTGTAAGCAGTTAAGACATCGAGCCTGCCTCGTGTCACTACTGTCCCTAATGTCGGACTGTAAGCAGTTAAGACATCGAGCCTGCCTCGTGTCACTACTGTCCCTAATGTCGGACTGTAAGCAGTTAAGACATCGAGCCTGCCTCGTGTCACTACTGTCCCTAATGTCGGACTGTAAGTAGTTAAGACATCGAGCCTGCCTCGTGTCACTACTGTCCCTAATGTCGGACTGTAAGCAGTTAAGACATCGAGCCTGCCTCGTGTCACTACTGTCCCTAATGTCGGACTGTAAGCAGTTAAGACATCGAGCCTGCCTCGTGTCACTACTGTCCCTAATGTCGGACTGTAAGCAGTTAAGACATCGAGCCTGCCTCGTGTCACTACTGTCCCTAATGTCGGACTGTAAGCAGTTAAGACATCGAGCCTGCCTCGTGTCACTACTGTCCCTAATGTCGGACTGTAAGTAGTTAAGACATCGAGCCTGCCTCGTGTCACTACTGTCCCTAATGTTGGACTGTAATCAGTTAAGTCATCGAGCCTGCCTCGTGTCACTACTGTCCCTAATGTCGGACTGTAAGCAGTTAAGACATCGAGCCTGCCTCGTGTCACTACTGTCCCTAATGTCGGACTGTAAGCAGTTAAGACATCGAGCCTGCCTCGTGTCACTACTGTCCCTAATGTCGGACTGTAAGCAGTTAAGACATCGAGCCTGCCTCGTGTCACTACTGTCCCTAATGTTGGACTGTAATCAGTTAAGACATCGAGCCTGCCTCGTGTCACTACTGTCCCTAATGTTAGACTGTAATCAGTTAAGTCATCGAGCCTGCCTCGTGTCACTACTGTCCCTAATGTCGGACTGTAAGCAGTTAAGACATCGAGCCTGCCTCGTGTCACTACTGTCCCTAATGTCGGACTGTAAGCAGTTAAGACATCGAGCCTGCCTCGTGTCACTACTGTCCCTAATGTCGGACTGTAAGCAGTTAAGACATCGAGCCTGCCTCGTGTCACTACTGTCCCTAATGTCGGACTGTAAGTAGTTAAGACATCGAGCCTGCCTCGTGTCACTACTGTCCCTAATGTCGGACTGTAAGCAGTTAAGACATCGAGCCTGCCTCGTGTCACTACTGTCCCTAATGTCGGACTGTAAGCAGTTAAGACATCGAGCCTGCCTCGTGTCACTACTGTCCCTAATGTCGGACTGTAAGCAGTTAAGACATCGAGCCTGCCTCGTGTCACTACTGTCCCTAATGTCGGACTGTAAGCAGTTAAGACATCGAGCCTGCCTCGTGTCACTACTGTCCCTAATGTCGGACTGTAAGTAGTTAAGACATCGAGCCTGCCTCGTGTCACTACTGTCCCTAATGTCGGACTGTAAGCAGTTAAGACATCGAGCCTGCCTCGTGTCACTACTGTCCCTAATGTTGGACTGTAAGCAGTTAAGACATCGAGCCTGCCTCGTGTCACTACTGTCCCTAATGTCGGACTGTAAGCAGTTAAGACATCGAGCCTGCCTCGTGTCACTACTGTCCCTAATGTCGGACTGTAAGCAGTTAAGACATCGAGCCTGCCTCGTGTCACTACTGTCCCTAATGTCGGACTGTAAGCAGTTAAGACATCGAGCCTGCCTCGTGTCACTACTGTCCCTAATGTCGGACTGTAAGCAGTTAAGACATCGAGCCTGCCTCGTGTCACTACTGTCCCTAATGTCGGACTGTAAGCAGTTAAGACATCGAGCCTGCCTCGTGTCACTACTGTCCCTAATGTTGGACTGTAAGCAGTTAAGACATCGAGCCTGCCTCGTGTCACTACTGTCCCTAATGTTGGACTGTAAGCAGTTAAGACATCGAGCCTGCCTCGTGTCACTACTGTCCCTAATGTCGGACTGTAAGCAGTTAAGACATCGAGCCTGCCTCGTGTCACTACTGTCCCTAATGTCGGACTGTAAGCAGTTAAGACATCGAGCCTGCCTCGTGTCACTACTGTCCCTAATGTCGGACTGTAAGCAGTTAAGACATCGAGCCTGCCTCGTGTCACTACTGTCCCTAATGTCGGACTGTAAGCAGTTAAGACATCGAGCCTGCCTCGTGTCACTACTGTCCCTAATGTTGGACTGTAAGCAGTTAAGACATCGAGCCTGCCTCGTGTCACTACTGTCCCTAATGTCGGACTGTAAGCAGTTAAGACATCGAGCCTGCCTCGTGTCACTACTGTCCCTAATGTCGGACTGTAAGCAGTTAAGACATCGAGCCTGCCTCGTGTCACTACTGTCCCTAATGTCGGACTGTAAGCAGTTAAGACATCGAGCCTGCCTCGTGTCACTACTGTCCCTAATGTCGGACTGTAAGCAGTTAAGACATCGAGCCTGCCTCGTGTCACTACTGTCCCTAATGTCGGACTGTAAGCAGTTAAGACATCGAGCCTGCCTCGTGTCACTACTGTCCCTAATGTCGGACTGTAAGCAGTTAAGACATCGAGCCTGCCTCGTGTCACTACTGTCCCTAATGTCGGACTGTAAGCAGTTAAGACATCGAGCCTGCCTCGTGTCACTACTGTCCCTAATGTCGGACTGTAAGCAGTTAAGACATCGAGCCTGCCTCGTGTCACTACTGTCCCTAATGTCGGACTGTAAGTAGTTAAGACATCGAGCCTGCCTCGTGTCACTACTGTCCCTAATGTCGGACTGTAAGCAGTTAAGACATCGAGCCTGCCTCGTGTCACTACTGTCCCTAATGTCGGACTGTAAGCAGTTAAGACATCGAGCCTGCCTCGTGTCACTACTGTCCCTAATGTCGGACTGTAAGTAGTTAAGACATCGAGCCTGCCTCGTGTCACTACTGTCCCTAATGTCGGACTGTAAGCAGTTAAGACATCGAGCCTGCCTCGTGTCACTACTGTCCCTAATGTCGGACTGTAAGCAGTTAAGACATCGAGCCTGCCTCGTGTCACTACTGTCCCTAATGTCGGACTGTAAGCAGTTAAGACATCGAGCCTGCCTCGTGTCACTACTGTCCCTAATGTCGGACTGTAAGCAGTTAAGACATCGAGCCTGCCTCGTGTCACTACTGTCCCTAATGTCGGACTGTAAGCAGTTAAGACATCGAGCCTGCCTCGTGTCACTACTGTCCCTAATGTCGGACTGTAAGTAGTTAAGACATCGAGCCTGCCTCGTGTCACTACTGTCCCTAATATTGGACTATAAGCAGTTAAGACATCGAGCCTGCCTCGTGTCACTACTGTCCCTAATGTCGGACTGTAAGCAGTTAAGACATCGAGCCTGCCTCGTGTCACTACTGTCCCTAATGTCGGACTGTAAGTAGTTAAGACAGCGAGCCTGCCTCGTGTCACTACTGTCCCTAATGTCGGACTGTAAGCAGTTAAGACATCGAGCCTGCCTCGTGTCACTACTGTCCCTAATGTCGGACTGTAAGTAGTTAAGACATCGAGCCTGCCTCGTGTTACTACTGTCCCCAATGTTGGACTGTAAGCAGTTAAGACATCGAGCCTGCCTCGTGTCACTACTGTCCCTAATGTTGGACTGTAAGTAGTTAAGACATCGAGCCTGCCTCGTGTTATCGCCGTCCCCTAATGTCGGACTGTAAGCAGTTAAGACATCGAGCCTGCCTCGTGTCACTACTGTCCCCAATGTCGGACTGTAAGCAGTTAAGACATCGAGCCTGCCTCGTGTCACTACTGTCCCTAATGTTGGACTGTAAGCAGTTAAGACATCGAGCCTGCCTCGTGTCACTACTGTCCCTAATGTTGGACTGTAAGTAGTTAAGACATCGAGCCTGCCTCGTGTTATCGCCGTCCCCTAATGTCGGACTGTAAGCAGTTAAGACATCGAGCCTGCCTCGTGTCACTACTGTCCCCAATGTCGGACTGTAAGCAGTTAAGACATCGAGCCTGCCTCGTGTCACTACTGTCCCTAATGTCGGACTGTAAGTAGTTAAGCCATCAAGCCTGCCTCGTGTTACCGCCGTCCCCTAATGTCGGACTGTAAGTAGTTAAGCCATCAAGCCTGCCTCGTGTTACCGCCGTCCCCTAATGTCGGACTGTAAGTAGTTAAGCCATCAAGCCTGCCTCGTGTTACCGCCGTCCCCTAATGTAAGACTGTAAATAGTTAAGACAACGAACCTCTTTTGTGTCACTGCTGTCCTCCTCTCCAAATTAATTTTATCGCTCTTGGAATATTGTTGATGACGTCATAGCTTTAAGTAGTGGTGACTACTCTCAGAATGAAAACTATGCCCTAAAGCTACACTTAATGTGGATTCCAGCTCCCTTCCATTAACGCGACTTGTCCATCTCAGTGTTCTGCTTTTGATTAGAGTACTGATGTCAGGATCTTGATACAGTATGGTAATTTCCTGTTGGTCCTTATCCTCCATATATCTTGATAATAAACTGGTCCAAATATTGAACGAAGAACTTTCTTCTCAATCACTATAAGTTTCTTTTCCGATTTCTTGGTAAGTGGGCAGATCTTAGATCCGTATGATACTATAGGTAAAATCATACTCTTGTTTGGCCTTAATTTAGTACTTTTAGAGAGTATTTTACTCTTGATCAGGAATGTCATTGATCTGGAATTTCGCTGAGTACGCAATTTCACTCCGATGGGGTATAAATTAAGATATTTTCTTTTAAACCATTTATTAAACTAAAGATATTCAATCTCTAAAGAAATAAAATCTCACTTAAAAGTTACTAACCCTAAAGCACCAAATTTAAAAGGACTACCCAAGACTCACAAAGAAAACATACCAATTAGACCAGTTGTCATTTTTCACCCACTTATAAACCTTGTAAATTCTTAAATAATAAAATTAAAATTAATTTAAACTGGAATGAAAGTTATAGCATAAAAAATTACATGGAATTGGTTAGTTACATCTCCGATATTGAAATTCCTAATGATTGCATTTTCATTTCATTTGATGTGAAGGATATGTACTCAAATATCCAACCAATCGAAACCTTGAACATTATCAAAAATGACTTAGAAAAAGGTGGAACTTTATCAAACTCAGAAATTAGAGACAAATTAACTAAAAACTGTATACAACAAAATTATTTTCCATACAACTCTGAATTCTACCATCAAATACATCGTCTAGCCATGGGCTCACATTTATCGAGTCTACTTTCAGATATATAAATACACTACTTGGATGTCAATAAAATTAACAATGACATAAACCCGTTCAAATCAAAAATAAAATATTGGATAAGATATGTCAATGACACATTATGTCTTTTTCAAGGAAATTTAGATGAAATTAACAGTTTACTAGAATATCTAAACTCACTATCAGATACAATTCAATTCACAAAAGAAAGCCAAATCAAAGAAATTAACTATCTAGACTTAACCATCAGAAATGAAAATAATAAACACAAATACAAAATTTACAGAAAACCAACCCAATCAGACCTTCTAATACTATCTAAACCACATCATCCCTGGAAATACAAAATGGCAGGATTCAGAATCATGGTAAATAGGCTCATACACATCCCAATGGACAAAGAAGATTATGAAAATTATAAAAAAACATTAAATTTCTAGCTGTCAAGAATAGATACAACTCTAAAATTATAGAGAAAATGATTAAAACCCTAAAGAAAACCAAACAAAAACAAAATAAAGAACAAAACCCTAAAAATAAATACATAAGTTTACGATATAATTCAATACTAAACAAGACAACAAGAAAAACATTCAAAACATCTAACTATGAAATCAGTTACAGGACCCAAAACAATGTATTTAACATGATACATAAAAAACAAACAATAAAATACATCATCAAAAGAAATAGAACAAATCAGGCATTTATAAATTAAAATGTTCAGACTGCAACAACTACTATATAGGCCAAACAGGAAGAACATTCAAAGAAAGATTCCAAGAACACATTCAAGCACTTCGAAGCAACAACACAATAACCATGAAATCTAATTTTGCAGAACACCTACTAACACAAAATCATAATTACAAGAACAAGGAAGAAAATCTTGAAATAATTAAATTCACAACCAAAGGACATATCATGGATACAAAAGATGAATATTACATTTATTCAGGACAAAAAACTGACCCTCAAAACATTTTGAACAACCACATAACAAAAAACAATCCAATTTTTGAACAAATCTGTAAAACAACCATCTGTTTACAACCGTTTGACAGTTCTTGATTGAAGACGGCGGGGAATTATCAGGTTACTAAACAATTTGTAAAAACTTAAGGGTGACATAACTGTACGAAATAAAAGCAGAAAAAAGTATTTCCAAAATCTTTCTTGTTTTGATAGAAAACGTATTCATTGAATTGCTTGAAGCTACTATAACAAACCAATTACGTGTAAATTTAATTTCTCTTTCGATTTTCAATCCTCATTCCTTTTCTAACAAAATCAGTTGATCACAGGCTAATAATAACTGTATGGAGAATGGATAATCAAACAGTAAAAGTTCGACTAAAACAATTGAGGTTGGCTAAAAAGACCTTAAACGACGTCGCGGAATTGGCAGACGCAGTAGACCAATGGTAGCGCGTTGGCCTCGTAATACGAAGGTCGCGAGTTCCATCCCTTGGACCAATACTTTTTGTTCAGTGCTATATTAATTATGGTTTATTAAATCGGTTTTATTTAAACAACATAAATGTTTTCATTGAGTAATAAATATGTTTAATTTTATAATTAACTTGTATAATACATGTCTTATTCTATACGAGCAAAGCTCGGTCACCGGGTACTTATAGATAAATAAGACTTATTTATGTATAGAAACTTTGCTGTTGGATGTAGCTCAAAATACCTTTAAATGCACGTATAGTTGTTAAATTACCATCCGTATTGTGTATTGGTTTCCGAGACATTAAAAGTTTTAAAGTTATTGTCCTACGTTTTCTTTGAAACAGAGAAAACTATACGGTTTTCTAACAAAAGAAATACGTTGTGTCACTAAAAGTGTCTGCTTTGTTTACATTATCACATGTGGAAACAAGGTATTTGTGGTTTGCTGTTGACTTCATTGTTTGCACATGAGAGAAAATAATATATACTTTCAATTCATGGGTGGCCTGCCAAAACAACAAAGTGTTCCAAATACATTGATAAATTTACATAAGATAATTTTGAAAACGCAATAACACAAGGTCCTAAAACGCAACAAGAGGTCATTCAAAAATGATTCTTGGGTGGAAATCGCTAAAACCTAGGATTTATCAACGTAGAAACCATTAAACGGCTTTGAGATGGTAATATCATTAGTTCAACGAAGTTATTTGGTGTTTGCGTATTTACATAGTAATTAAATTTACATGTCTATATGTAGCCTAACATTCATTGGATGGAAAACAAAGCAAATAATAATACCCTGTGTAAATGAAACATGGGGGTTTATTTTACGTATTTGTTACAGTTAACTTTAATATAAAATTATATTTATACGTCTTATAGATACCCTTTATTTTGCAGGTTTGTTGTTACAATAGTTTTAAACACATTGATATAGTTTTAACTTTTAGTTTTAAAGATAAAAAGAATGCATTGACCAAATAATATTAGTTGTAAATATTGCATATGTGCCTTGAAGGGTGACATGTTCACTACTAGCTGAAATGACTTCAATACTGTACTGCTGACCACCAAAGGTCCATCACGCCTGAGAGTGGCCACCAAAGCAACACACAGCACCGACAACGACGTTACATCCATCTGACTAAAAGCCAATGGCTTGAAAATAGAGTAAGCTCTTAGTTATCTACTGATGATAAACATCACTTCAATACTGTACTACCGACCACCAAAGGTCCATCACGCCTGAGAGTGGCCACTAAAGCAACACACAGCACCGACAACGACGTTACATCCATCTGACTAAAAGCCAATGGCTTGAAAATAGAGTAAGCTCTTAGTTTTTTACTGATGTTAAACTTCACTTCAATCGGATCCCATAGATATTTGAGTTTAAGTCCAGGATCCTAATGAAAATTAAATAAAAACTTGAAATTTTACCTAAAAACGTTATTCCATGATAATCTAATGATAATCACAAGCACAATATGTGAGTCGAAGGGTTACTCCTAGTCTTTCATGATTGCTTGAAACATTCTTTGTATTGAGAGCGTTTAAATTAAATTATTTAGGTTAACAAAAACAATTTGGATAAAAACACAAATTATTTTGTATTTTTTAAATAATGTCAGTGGCATTTTTTTACATTTTGAGAAGGAAAGGCTGAAATCCCTGTGCTGTCACTGTCTAATGTCAACCTGTTGTTAGATAGGTTTTTAATATAGATATTTGTTATACCATATATTGATATATGCATGTACCATAGAATACGAATGTTGCAGGATGTTATTGAAATTATTTTTTAGGATAAAGATTATTCTTTTTTCGATCGCATTTGGATTAGCAATGCACAGTGAAATGTATTTGGTAGAGGTTAATTAATTCTTCTTATGAAATGACAAATTTTGTATTCGACCACGACCGATTATTTAAAAATGTTTAGTCAATAACATCAGAACGACACATGCCAGCATTCTTTTACCGCGCATTGTTAATGCGATAAATGCTCCTTGAAACAACATTTTCTATCCCGATTGTCTCACTGAAATATACCAGCCCAATACAACTTGAAATTAAGGGGTGGTATTCATCGCCATTATTTTATCACTATAGTCTGACTTCAACTAGTATTCAAATATTCGCCTGATGGGTTGAATGAACTTACAAAAACCACAATCGTACACAATCGTCTTCGTCAGTCTTTTTCCTGTAAACCTATTTTTATTATTTCACCATAGTGAACTTCTTATTTTAAGAACATATAAAAAGACATATTGTAAACTTCAACGCGGTGGTGAAAGCCACAAACGCCACCCTGCCGTCGTCAACATTGGCCTTATATTGACCGCGCTAAAGTCATCATACTCTTAAATAAACTAAAACATTTTTTGGATAGCTTTGGTTTTTAAAATTTTTAATTAATGGTGGAAAAAGTGAGAAAAATTTACTGTATAGTTGTACGAAATAAAAAAAGTCAGAGCATTTACTGTCCGTCGGTGTGTGATTGTGTTTTTAATTGATAAATAATGAAAGAACGACTCTACGTTCTTTGAGAATTAATCATGGGATTAAATTACTGGCAGATTGGTCTATCTGAAGAGGGTCTATCTGTCTATCTGTTTTGCCAATACATATAATGTATTGGAAAAACAAAATTTTATTATAACCATTTAGATTAGCACAGAAATACTAAAAAAATATTATTTTAAATCTTTCTATAAGTAATCGGTTAGTGAAATCTATAAACTGGCAAACAACGTAGGTTGACTTATTTATCTTAAGGGGAAAGGCTAAAAATTTATATATCACTTATTATTTAAAATACTAATATAGAAATTGATTTAAAGCATCACATATTTAAGTTATAATATTGTATGCTGAAAACATAGATTTTTTTCTTCGTGGCAACAAACCTACTATACTTACCTACTTCCACCTATTCATCTATTAATTTATTATATATATATATATATATATATATATATATATATATATATAACGTTATATTATATTGTAACAAAAATTTATTTCAATAAAATGTCATAATTTATGAAAAGTTGTAGAATTTTTCCATCGAAATTACTCGTCATAAGTCAAAAGGTGACATTAAATAATAACGAAACTTACATAGCCTCAACAAAATGTATTTCTTCTGAGTTCGATCATCTCGGTATAAGAGTTTGAGTACTCTTAGTTGTAAATGCCCGATGATCTTTCAAATCAAGCTATACCAGTTCCAAGCAAATACTGTCCTATTAAACAGCACGAATGACTATTTGTATGCATACTTATGAGGGTTAAGATAAAAAAATGGATTGAGAGGGATATTGCAAAACTAAATGAATTGACTTCGCCGCACTGGAAATTTTACGTGCTTCCACAAGTCCACGAGCTTTCTTTATAGAGCAAATTTATTTTGATCAGCTTATGCGTTTTCTTGACTGCTCAAACATCGAGCTCACTGATATTTAGTTAAATTTAATAGCTGTTGAAATCTTTTATTTTTAATAATGATAACTCTCTAAGGACCATAGAATTAAGGGAAAATCAAAAGCAATAAATAATAATGAAGGAGCATAAGGAATATTGTGAATGAGATTTAACGCTTTCAGTGCCAGCCCATTAAAACAGTCGCAAAAATGATATATAATTTTGTATTAGTTGTACTTAAAAGTACTAAGCAGTATTTTATAGATTTGTAAGCACCAGAAAAAATATTCGCTGTTCTTAGGCCTATCCACATATTCTTGTTTACATTTTCTTGCAAAAATACATGGAAACCAATGTTTTTCCAACAGGTGTTTATTTAAATATACAGTACTTAAAGTTTCTGGAGGTGATTAAAATGAATGCATTATAAATTTGAAATAAAATATTAGGTATCTTTTATAATTAATTATGAACTGATTAAAGATTACATAACCATTTAAAAAAATATATAAATGTAATCTGAGTAATCCATCACTTTTAATCGAAATTAGTTTAATCATCTCCAGATACCCAATGTTTAATGGATTTGAAAATCCAAAACGCGTAGGTTGAAGTACAATAATAGTGCTTCTACCTACGCGTTAGTCAGATGATTAATGAAAACTAAACATATTACCAACATTTTTTAAAATCATTTAATAAAAATTTCAAACACCATATTTTATAGTTTACCTACATACGGAAACGGTTTTGAAGTGAATTTTGTTTGTGAAATATCTGAACAAAAAGTTAAGGTATCGTCAACTCAGTTAACGAAAGTCAGAGGGAAGTCAGGAACTTTAAGAGCAACAAAACTGTGTCTGTCCTCTTCAGAGATATAGCTTGATTATTGTTTGTTTCGAACTGTCAAATATTATGTGAGTTGATTATTTCATGTCCATACAATAGTATTTTGTTTGTAAGTCCGGAAAGTGGCTGTTAAATTATATTTAATACACTTTTGAATGAGTCATAAACTAATCACACCACCTTTTATTTAAAATATAAACGTTGTATGTAAAAAATACTTGACTTTATATGGATTTTACCAATAGTTAAATGTATTTTCTTTCTTTTATTACAAACAAAACATAATTTTTACCCCTACTTGGTATTTACTGATATTTTTGAACTATTAAGAGCGATGTAATTTTCATTGGAAAAAGGTTACTTTTCATTTAATCCTATTTATAAAGAATATTAACAAAAAAGTGTTTTGTTTATATGGTTATTTGCATGTTTATAAGTATTCCTTTACATGGTACGATGGTATGATGTACGTTAAAGTTTTTATCGTATATCTGTTATAAGTTATAACAGGTATATATCCGTTATGATCTGTATGTGAATGATGTCTATATGGTTTTCCAATGAAAACGTTTTCTGGAACTCTTTCATCATGTAATAATTAGTTCCAACAGTTATAATTATAAGTGATTAACGTGGTTATGTGTTTACAGCTGCAGACGACGGTGTCTGCTCGCCTCGTGCAGCTGCTGCGGCAGGTTGTGCTCCCAGTTGACTGAAACATGTTTACTCTATGGGCAAGTACACTATAACTCTATATAATACGTTAAACAATCTTCGTAGCGAGATATTGTGTTCGTGTCAGGAATAATAAACTGTAGGAATAGTTTGGTCTAGCACATTCACTGTCTCGTTGTGTTATTGCGGACGGTAACGTTGCAATTAACTAACAACCAACAAATTTAATAGTCTTTACATTTAAAGCCCAGCTATACTCCAAGATACCATATGATTTTTTTAACTATTTCTAGGCTACTGAAAACAGTTTACACACTTTTCTTCAAACAAATTTTTTTACATTTGTAAGCAAGTATAGTGCATTTTTATGAGATTAAATTGAAATTGCGAGAAGTGTAATTTCATGATCACCTGCTCAATGTTAATGAGTTTACACATGGACGTGAATCCTGCTTACTGTGGCTTATATACTGTAATTCAACTAATCAATCATTATGAAAAATATATTATGATGGATTTTTAACTTGAAACACAGGCAGGTTAGACGACTCTTTAAAAGCTGTAACGTTTATAATAAATTGGAATCGCTCTTCAATTCATCGCAATACTAATTATATTTAAGTTTATATTTAAGCTACATCAGTTTTAGTTTCTTCTAAATTAAAACTTCAGTTAAATTACTGAACACCCCGGTAAAGAAATAATTTCCATTGAAAAATAATACTAGGAAACCCCTGATAAACCTGAACATATAAATCTGCTTCAACATTGATTACAACATTTTCTTAAATGCATTTCTCATATTAGATTTTGGACGTTTATTTTTTCTTATATAATAGAACATTGTGGACATGTTGTATCCCGTACTCCTGATGTTTTAGCTTGTGATCTCGCTTCTGTGTGTGAAGACGTCGACCGGGACGGAAGGGCACGCGCCTCTGCTGCACCGCCCCCTCGCCGACCCTCCTGCCAGTACCACGTGTGACGCAAACGAAATCAATGGAATCTTTGAGGAGTTAACTATGGAAGATAAAAATAAAATACAAATACCTACCACGGCTCTTCTCTCCATCCACGACGATGTCACTGACCAAGAAAATATCGTCTTTAGCAAGTTCAACGCCGGGATGGACCTACTTGTCGCCGTAACCAACAACGAGATGTCTGTGTCTGACAAACTGGGTGTGTGCGTGATCAAGTGAGTACCGACCAACTGAACATCACCTATTTACCTATGAGTTTTGATGAGTATAAGTATTTTGAAAGACAAATACTCTGGTTTGACGTCTGAATAAAATTGCAGTATATTCATATTGTAACTGTAAAGATTTGGTAGGGATTGGCTAAGGGTGCAAGAGGGAAGCTAGGTAGAACTCTTTTATGTAACCAATTAATTTTTGCAAAATTATAATAGTAGCAGAACCTAATATTTTGAGTTAGGACCAGCAAATCTCCATAATCTGGTTCATGACTGGGGCAGTGGCGTCGTCCTGTAATCTAGCTACTTGGAGGTCACAGATAGTTGTTAGTGATGGTCGGTGGGTGTAGTGTTCTCTTTTGTAGATTGACGTCCAGACTATTGAATACTTCGTTAATCCACTAAGACCATTATCATAATTAATTGGCATAATTAGACCTGTTCGTAATTCAGAGGCAGTAATTCGGATTCCACGTTAAACTGTAGGTCCCTTAGATATGCCATTGAATGTTGAGCTTGATTCTTGAATTAATTAACAGTTCTGTCTAAGGAACACGTCAGCCTTAGTCATAAACAAGACTACAAGATCGTGCCACTATCATCCCATTTTTGGTTTCTCATTCTTACTTGGCTTAAAATACCTTCCTTGTGGTACGGTGGTACATTTCAATAATCTAATCTAATCTAATGATAGTTTTTCAAGTTAATTAATTTTAAACGAGGGAACAAGGGAATATGAGGTGTTACGGAGGGACTCAAGCCGCGCGACTGTGACTGCTTCGCATGTAAGTAAATGAAACCTATTCCTTTGACACGTCTGGCGCAGCGCTATAGAGAGACGGCTCGACCCGCGTGACTGACCGTTCAGTCGGAACAGCCGCGCTACTGTAGCTCTGTGCTATTGTGTCTGTGATTATTTAACCAGTAAATAATGGCTGACACTGAACTAGTATGTGAACATCTTTGTGTTTTCACTGCGTACAAAGATGCTAATGTCAGGGAAAATATGAGGAATGAACTTAGTGATCATTTAAAGGCCAGTTCTGACCAATTAATGATAATTAACCTCATCTTTTATAAGGTTTTCGTTATTATATTTTCTGATTTTATAACTTTCTAATAAATGATGTGATATTAAAAACGCTGTTTAATTTTGTGATTTCCCTTAGCGTTGATCACAGTTTTTTTTGCAGGGCTGATATCAAATTGGATTCAACTCAATTGAAAAAAAAACTTTCTGAATATTGAATCGTCCTGTAGCAGATGCCTATTAATTAAGATGTTTTGGAAACCCTCTTCACATCTCGATGGATACAGTTGATGTAGCTTTTCATTTTTATTCCCTTGGTCAGCAATACCTCTCTTCTTCCTCGTCTTCTTGCAATAACAAATATATTGCCAATATTGATGCCAGTGATAGCCGTGAATACCACGCCGTTAGAGCTATACTGCCGTAATCGCTACAGTTGTCGCTTTACTATAAATAACCAAGAAATATCTTTATTTTGATAGCTGAATTAGAATAATAATGTAAGAAGTAATATAAATAACCATCAATCATTAGTTAGTTTTGGTTGAGTGACCAATAAATATATCTGAATACACTTGACACGTTTTACAGGTATACAGAAAACCAAATAAAGGATGCTATCCGTCTTCTGGAAAAATCCTCTGTTAGAGATATATTAAAAGCTAGAGCTCGTAAAAAGCTTAACAAAGTTGAAACAGAGCTAAAAATATTGATTGGAAGGGGCCAACCCATCGAATCCACCATGGCGAAGCTCAGCACCTACAGGAATGAAATCAACAATATGTATCATTTGTACAAAAGGTCAGCCAATCAAGCATGATATCGCTATAATGTATCTCCACTGAATTATCCTATTCCGAAATATACGTTACTGATAAAACCATTCATTGTTTTACATTTTCGGCAATCTATTGTTTTATTTGTATTTTTGGATGAATATTCATATTTTTGAAACCACGTTGAAGCATTAAATCATAAAAATACATCGATCCATGATTTTCGTTTATGTTAAATTCTAACATACACTATTATTTTTAATTATGAAACTATGGGATAGTTCATAGTTAGTAGGATTTTGGGTAACTGGTTATATGAAACGCCTCCGAAATGACCTAAATTGATTTATTTTCTACGTAATATAGAAATAAAAAATATTACTTAGTAAATATTTCGTTGTAACTGGAAGATTAAATAAGTTATTGTACCGTCTAAGCTATATTGCTCTACGTACTTATAGTCAAATATGCATGGAAGGTAGAAAAAATAATATATTTAATGAAAAAACTTTAATGCTTGTGGGAAATATAAGTTAATAAAAGATGTTTATCAACGTAAAAATAAATACCCACGATATAGCATACATTCATCTTCAGCGAATGCCCAAATCTTAATAATGCCTAATCGTTTCAGGTTTCTTTTAAATATTTCACTTAATGAAGGTAATGATGAAAGTATGAGTGGGGCTTAGAAATCCTATCTCTGCGTTTACATCCAAATAAATTGCAGTATACTACTATTGCAACTGCAGGGACTTGGGGAACAAAAGGGGATGGAGTGGAAGCTAAGTGTAAATATTTTATTGAAGTAAAAACATTAGATTTTGAAAATAATATTTTCCATGTCAGTATTGGATAGATATATGAGATAGGTTTTAGATAAAAAAAAATAAGAACATTATAAAATATACATATAGTTACTTACTTAACTGTTGACTAACATACTTTGTAAGTTGATTGGAGATTATTTAAAAAATAAAATTGTTATTCCAATAATTTTCTAAAACACGAAGGACAGTGGCGTAAACTTTTTAGTACTTGATAATATTAAAATTAACTAAATTACTATACAACATTTTTGGGCAAATATATATTTTCATGTGAGTTATTACGCTTCAGAACTTTGTGATTTTGTTTATGTAGACTACAGGATCACGGGAAATAATTGTGTTGAACTTTGCGATGTTGATTTGTGAAATATATTTTAAATATATTTGATACTGTAAAAGAATATGATGAATATATTTGTGCTAGTCTAGTCAGCACAAAAAATACTTTTCAAACTTAAATATATGTAATATTAAAAAACACTGTAGGCGAGATATTGTTTTAGCTCAAGTAATATAATATGAGATAGACAATTTCGTAGAGTTTGTTTTGCTACTTGACAAAAAATTAATTAGTGGAAAAACTAGTTTTGTACCGCAGTCGGCCAAAAAACCTCTAAAGGCCAACGTAACGAAATATTGATTTTCCTCTGTCAGCGGAGGCAATATAGGAAAAAGCGGGTTGTTTTACCTGGTTCATTTTATAGGTGAAGTACACCTTTGTACTCTGATATTTAGCTTACGATTTATACCCATACGTTTTTACGATTTCTTAAATTTTACGTACCGAAAACTAATTGCATTCGTTATACTGAATATTCATTTGACAAAACTACCTTGTTTTTTTCTTAATATATGATTACAAAAGTGTAACTATGATTATTTATATAGGTATATATATATATATATATATATATATATATATATCCCATTCTATTCCCTATAACTTTAAATTATTCTAAACCTAATACAAAATAGAGTGTTCTCAGTTTAAGTGAATTTCCCTTAGGGAAGAAGCTATTACCTCTTAGGAAGTAGTATTAGGAAGAACCTATTAGGAAGTAGCTCTCATGGCAAGACCTAAGCCCGGGACCATGTTATGGTTTTGTGTTGAGGTGACCAGCAAGCAAAAGCAATGGTCGTATATATATATACGACTATTGCTGACAATTCAATACTCAGTGCTCAGTAGCTTGTATTCATGCCATTTTAGTTAGAGTATACCTTATATTTGATGAAACTATCGCTACTCTAACAAAGCGATTCATCTAGAGTTCGTTGACGAATTGTTTAAAATCGGTCCCATAAAAACCTTAAATTCTAACTACTTTTGATAAAAATATGTTTATCTTTTAACTATATATATATAGTTTCATCAAATATAAGGTATACTCTAACTAAAATGGCATGAATACAAGCTACCGCTGAGCAAGTTACACCCTAAATGCTAGACGATTCTCAGGAGAAGTTGATTACTGATGGGATGTTTGCAGGATAACCAACAAAAGCTACATATAATATATTTAGTTCATAGAAACAAAAGTTGTAGTATTTGTCTTAAACCACAAAAAAATCTCTCTATTTCTTTCAATAATTGTAAAAGTTGTAATGTCCTTTTTGAAACACCCGGTATTTAACATCTTTGTTTCAAAGAAGCAGCACGACAACGGACAATCCAGCTATCAGCTCTCCAGGTCGGGGACTTTTTCAATTATAGATATTCACAGATCGTTAGTTTTAACTCTTGCTAGACTCCAAGGTTTAAAGTATGCAGACATTTTACGTTAAGCTACAAAGAAGTATAAAGTTTTTGATAGCAATTTCTCATTTGTTTATAAATACATAATTCGCCTGCTACTCTAACAAAGCGGTTCATCTAGAGTTCGTTGACGAATCGTTTAAAATCGGTCCCATAAAAACCTTAAATTCTAACTCCTTTTGATAAAAATATTTTTAGCTTTTCCTTCTGAATAAAGTATTGTTCATGGAACTAATTTTTATTTTCTCCCCTTATACATAGTATATAGAGAAAGTATTATTTTCGTCAAAATTTTCGAATTTGTGTTGAGAGCGGATATATCCATTTTGGAGACACCTGCCTGAATCCAAAAAAGTGGGTTTCGACGTGATGTCTGTCCGTGCGTGTGTATGTGTGTGCGCGTGCGTCCGTGCGTGCGCGCGCGCGCGTGTATGTGTATGGATATGTAAAGAGCCAAAGCCTACCCCGTTGGTCTGATTTAGATCAAATTAGGCATGTATGTGTATATAGTCACCGTATCTCCAGGAGTTTTTTTAATTCTTTAAATTTTGGATGTTTAAAGGTAGTTTACCCCTAAAAACCCTTAAAAACGAGAAAAATCCCAATTTTAAAAAACAGCTCTAACGATTTTGATTAAAATTTTATAGCTTATAGTGCTTAGAGTAGTAAATAATATGACACCCCATGTTCGTAAAATTACGGTCTAAAAGCTATGGGCTTTTAAATGTCAAACAAATTCATTGTTTAGATAATCCACAAAAATAATAAATAGGATAAAGTAAAAACTGAAGTCTTCCAACACTACTTAATATATTTACACTTATATTGTAATTATATACAACGGTAAATATATATAAAAGTTGTTTAATTGGTAATTGATTTCGTCCAGTTACACCGAACATCATCAGGCCCAAATGGAGACTGAAAGAAACAAGATGGCGTCCCTGCTTAGATACTACTGGCTACCGGAAGTTCCTGTCACGGCGTCATAGGTAGCATTTATTGGCTGGCTGAGTTCCGGAAAAAGATTTTATACGTTCTTGCCGAATCTCACATGTTAATCTAACGTATACCAGGCAAATAACTCCCATCTTTATCGACATTTATTATTATTATTATATTATTGTTTTAGAAATTCACTGAGTACGCAGGTCTGCTGCGCATGTCTGTAAAAATTACGGTTAAAAGGTTATGGGCTTTTAAATGTAAAAAAATCAAATATTTAAATTTTCAGCGAAAACAATAAAAGTAAAGTATAACTTGATTGCCCACTATTGAAACCAGCTCTAAATTAAACAAATTAGTATTTTGAATTATTTGTCTTGTTTCTATTTTCAGAAATGCGGTGGTTATTTTTGAAACAATAAATTATTAAATGATATTTAGATTAACACTGTAAAAATGTCAGTTTTATTACAGATTGTCGTTTTTAAATTTAACTAAGGAATAAAGTATGTGTCAGTCCACTAGTACCGTTTAATACTCATGTTTCGTGCTAAGCTATAATGTGTTTAATGTTATATTTTCTCAATACATACGTAATGATTCTTAAAAAAATTACATATTTATAAAGTAATATCACGCTTAAAATCTATTAGCCGTTCTGGATTTAGTGATAGCACTATGTAAACCTTACCCGTTAATTTTTAAGCACCCCTATACGGAAGTAAATAATCTTCAATACATCGAACATAACACTATCACGGTCTTATTCACACTTTTTTATAAAACATAACAAATACATGAATAATATCCTATGTCACATGTGAACATGAGCAACCAGTTGGCCATGTGTTTTGCAACTAAAAGAAATAATTTTACTTAATGTATTTAATGTAAGTGGATAAAGTATTTTGTTAACTAACCGATAACGTTTACTGCGTAGTTAGCTGACGAGAGGAAAAACTAGCGAGCCAGTTATATATAGCTAGAGTAGTCATGGTTATGTGTTCAGTAACAAATTCCCTGAGAAAGGAATAACCACAAGATGGGTGGTTGCACGAGCCATTGCCTCCAGCAGATGGTACTCGTTTGTCTTGATAACTGACTAGGATCTGCTGAGGCCACAAAAATCACAATCCTTCAATTTGGGCTTTAAATATATTTCTCACCTAATTTAATGTTTCGTCTACGAGCCATCCAGTAATTAATACTGCTCGGAATAGCAGTATTAATTACTATCTATGCCAGTGCACTATAGCATCTAAAATTGTATGTAGCTACTACACTACAAAATTTTTTTGCTTTATCTTTTTAATTGTTGATATTAAATATTTCAATTTAGTGTTTGATTTTGAACTCTGCCATGAAACTGAAAGTTAAATAAACCACAATCTGGTATTGATTTGGGCTAAAGACGACTTTTAAAGTTAATACCTATGAGTGGGAGGTTATGTTATTTCATTTAAGTCCATTTGAGATGTAAATTACTATGAAAAACGTAAATATCATCCCTTTTGTTTCTTATTAAACCATGGGTTAACTGTTGATAAAGATATGTAACTACTAGACCTACTTGATATTTAAAGACACAAGCACGCGACCTATTTGACTTAAAAAGTTTATAATATTAAACGTGGCCAGAAAGAATGTGACTGGAGTCACTTTCTTGTCAATTTGATAGTATTAGTTGTAACCAACTGTAAACAATTGGTGTGATTATATTAGTTATATTGGTGGTAACTGATTGATTAATGGCAACCGATACTGATTTTAAATAGGGGAACAACTACTACTTTTTTCAAATTTTTAGCCTATTTGTATATGATTGACCAAATGTAACCTATAGGTAATGACAATCGATACAGATTTAAAGAAAGGAGCAACTACTACTTGTGGGTGGTACTACTTGGAAACATATGTGGTGAGTGGAAGGTGCACGATTTATTACATACGTATTTCTTGTGTAGTGCAAGGTTTGAGTATTGGAGGGACGAAGTCTGTGTTTGGTGTTAGTGTGTGTAGATGCATATTATGAATGTGGTACTATTGTTCAATAAAAAGGATGGATGCTAAATGGATCGTGTTAGACATTTTACCAAGAGCCTCGATCGTCGCAACACCCCCAAACCCAGCTAGTTTTGATGGCGAGGAAAATGGCTATATCCAGGCCATATCCTATGTTGTATACACATGGACTTGGTACCATGTATAAAGTGTCAAAAGAGGTCTGTAAAGTCCATTTATAGCTTACTAGGTGTTTCATTTAATAATCTATAATATTATAAAGAAGAGGTGGTGTCTGTATGTTTGTTTGTGGGTTTGTGTGTTTGTGGGTTTGTGGGTTTGTGGGTTTGTTGTGGCAAGTGAATGCGAAAAATACTGAACCGACCGGTTTGAAATTTTAGGCAAAGGTAGATCTTAAACTCATGCAACACATAGGCATACTCATTTCCTTAAAATCCTCTCGGGCTACGCCCTGTGAACGTCCTAAGTTTCAATGTTTACATTTTTAGAGAATGAAAACATAAAATTACTTGAATGTCAACAGCTGTGAATACTAAAATTTGACATTTCAAGAAGAAGGAGAAGAAGAAGAAAGAGCTGCCGTGACCGTTCTAGGTTTCAATGTTTACATTTTCTAATGACAACATCCGTTTGCTCTATATTTTGACAGTTCAGGAAGAAGAAGAAATAAAGTTGATTTTCACATAAACTGCTGGATCGAAATTAGTGAATCATTTGAAATAGCGGAATGGTAGATTTTAAGTTTTTTTCCGACGACTGTCTCTATTACATTAATCCTTATCCTCTCCCAATATTTGACATATGTTACTTTGAAATGTTGTAGACTCCTGTTTTGTCATTTTGTAAACAATGAAGAATTAATTAACAATACCATAAATGTATCGGTAGAGCCTACACCTCTCAGCCTTTTTTACCCGTGCGAAGAACGGGTACTTTGGCTAGTCCTAAATAATTGGTGACATACCCGGTTCCCTACTACTCCAACCTTCTCCCTAACTTGTACTAGGTTACCAAATAATAGTTTCAGTAGTCACTGCATCCAAAAACTGTGAATTTCATGGAGAACTTCTGCTAGACCACCATTTATGAAGAAGGCTTGAGAGGAAGAGAGCGAGAGACCTACAAATTAAAAGATACTGCGACCATGACACGGCCAACTAGACCTTTCGTCGATCAACTCCACATCAACAGCCACACTGTGGAATATGCGACCTCAGATAGCAATTTGTTCTCAAATGTTTGTTGGCTTCAATGTTAGTAGTTAAGGCCCCATTTTAGCACTGACATGGGCTGTTATAGGGGATAGAATTTGACTTTGAATTTGGGGTCGTCCACTATTTGTTTATGCTAGTAATTTCTTATCTAACTGATTACCTGTCTAACCTCCTGTTAGACACACTTCCCCGATTGACTGTCTTCCTATAAATATTATCTATCTGATTGTGATTATTGTCTGATTTATGTTGATGTGTATAATATAAACACTAAACAGTCTTAATATCTGTCTGATTACTATACGTTGTATGTTTTCTTTTTATTCATTGGTATATGTTATAAGTTTTATGTATGATATGTTTATCTTTTGATGATTAAAGGTTTTTTTTATTGATCTGTATATCACATAATCAGGTAGACAATAAATACAACTAAGTTAACCAGATACAAAGGCACTTAGACATACGAGCATACACATATCAATAAAAATACTGACAATGACACTTATTCTGACAATGAAATTTAGTTTAAATAGTAATAATCCCGCCATAAC
Source organism: Nephotettix cincticeps (assembly GCA_023375725.1). Lineage (NCBI taxonomy): Eukaryota > Metazoa > Arthropoda > Insecta > Hemiptera > Cicadellidae > Nephotettix > Nephotettix cincticeps. Next base: position 111,256,193 of record CM041786.1, on the reverse strand, counting down.
ATGTAGCATACTTCCAACAGCTAGATTTTTCAGATTACGTATCTCGCTTACTCATGCTGCATACTTAAAAGATTTGCTTCATTTTATCGAGTTAATATTCGTTATCAATTACATAAATTCAAACGTGTTGTACGAAGAGCTATACATTTGAATAAGTTTTTCGTTTAATTTGAAACCGCACGCGAACCGTGCAGTTCGAGGTAACATTTTGCCCAACCTTTACCGATTGATTAAAAGGTGATAAGCTTATATCTATGTCTTAACTCGAGTTTAACTACCACAGAGCATCAGTTTACCGATGACTTGATCATTGAAACATTTAGGACAGAGATTGGCACTAAACAAAAATTTACTTGTCCTAATTGAAATCCTTAGGTTTCAGATGATGTAGCCAACTGATTGAACAGTTTTATAATACAAATCAATAGCTAATTTTAATTTTAAAAACAATAATGTTTGTAATAACTGATAGTAACTATTATACAGTTTAAGTGCACAAAATTATTAATTTGCATATATTTACTTATTTAGGTACTTATTGTAATAATACACCCTTATCTGAATAAAAAATCGTTTTACTGTAAAAATATTAAAAATACATAGAACCCATAGCAGGTATTTTAAATAAGTGTACCTATTAAAAAATATATCAACTCTCGTATGTAGAAGTTTTATAGATGTACGAGCAACAAAACTGGAAATAACATTCACTGAGCCGGATGTATCTCTTTTACTGATTTTCCATGCGAACAATAAGGTATTGCTACAAAGTTGTTTTGTTTTTGTTATTGTATAACAACATTATAGAAAATTTATTACTTTTTCCGATATCCTGGTTTTCAGTTTAATGAATACAACATCTTAGCCAAATTTACTGTCGATCAGACTAGACATTTATTTAATTTTTGACAAGACAATTTTATTTTGAAAGTTGTTTTCAACACACACACAAGAAATAAAAAATATAGTTCCCGACTTATCATATCCCATACGGTAATAACTGTTTCCCTAGTGTATTCGCTAATAGAAAGTTTGAAATAATACTTTATATAACGAAAATTAAAAGTGGTAGTTTTCAATACGAAATCACGTTTTCCGTTAGAAGCTATGACAAGCTTCAAGTGATGAATAAATTTTTCTATTATACTACAAATAATAGTATCATAATAATTCTAATTCAAGCTGAAATTTGAATATTTTGTAAAGTGGAAATGTTGGGTTCCACCTAAATTTATCTCTTTAATCTAGAAAATATAGTTGTAATAGTTTTAGCAGAGTTTTCGGACGCAGTAGCTACAAAATGTAATAGAGCCTAACCTAGTATAAGCTGTCGGATGTTGGGGAGCAGTAGATGTCTCCAATTATTCAGGACTAGCAGTAAGCCCGTCCTTTGTACGGTTTGTAGGGTTTAGTTTAAAGAAGAAAGATTATCATACCAAAATGTGGACCTGAAATCCTATACAAATTAGTACAAAGAAAACAAATCAATACCCAAATTTATTGTCTAGCATTACTTTACAATTAAATAGATTAGAACATTTATACCACTATTATAGTTATTTATACGTTACAATAACTTGTTAATTTAGTATGATTTCAAGATGGGTTTAAAACCAATGACCAATTTAACCAATATTGATTTGACAGCTGTTTGTTTTTCTTTCTATTAAAACTTTAAACTACAACGACAGCTGATTATTAACAGTTGGTGGTTTATTGATAATTGAAAACAAAATGCGACTAATGTCGCGTAAAAAGTAGGGTTTTAATAAAGTCTCATGATTTAATTTTTAAGGGTCGGCGGACAATTTTAAGCATTTATAAACCTTCTCTGGAATGTAGAGAATGTATGAAATAAGTTTCATTGTTATCAGTTCTCCCGTTTTTATGGAGAAGACGGCGTAAAATGCCTCCTACAGCGTCACAGACAAACAGATACAAATTGAGATAAGACTTGTTTCGGCTTCTCTAACGCACGAAACGTAAAAATAACTAAAAAAATGAATAATTCTGATCAATGTACAAACAAAACTATATATTTTTATAGATAATTGAATGAAACACCTAGTAAGCTATACATGGACATGTATCATGTCCAAAAATTTCTCAGTAATTTCTAAATTTCAAAAATTTCAAAGTTAATCTTGATAATAAATTTACGTTATAGCAACAAGGTAGCAGGATAGGTTAGCCTGGATACACCTAATTTTTACACCTATAGGTCACGATTAGTCAATCATATACAAATAAGTTGCAAGTAAGAGGCTATCGCCTGCAAGTAGTAGCTGTTCCCTCTATTTAAATCAATATTGATTGTCATTACATCGATCAGTTACTGCAGCTAATTTATATGTTCACTCACAAATAGACTACATAGGAACAGAAGTAGATATATTGCTTATAGGTATCAGACATTTTCTTCAGTTTTGATTTAGTAAACCATCCTAAAGTTTTTATGCAGTTCTGAAAAACTAAATATAGTAAACGTCGTATAACATATATTATCATACAAATTATTTTTGTACGATGATGTATGAAAGCAGCTCAATTTATCTTGAGATACATCACATCCTAACCATGTAGGCTATATAATTAACAATATTCATACGTAATTGCGTTTTCAACGAAACTGTCCAAATAAAGGTCGAACGTAGCGGAATACTTTATGGCGGTGATAACGATCGCTCTGGAACAATTATCACGACATTGGATTCGCATTATTCAATGATTTATTTCCCCGTTTAAAAGGTATTATCCATTTCATATACAAAATAACGCATTAGTTTTAAAATCTTGATTTGTTTTAGATCTTAATATATTTTTAAAATATTGTATAAAAAATTTGTTTAAACTTTATTACGTTATTAGAATTATATACATTTCTATAAACCGAACACCATATTTAAACTTCATGGGGTTAAACTTGAAGGGTTAATAACATACATAGAAGATTTAGAGTAAATACGTTACATTTTTTCAATATTTAAAGAATACAGGATGATTTAAACACTGATTGCCATTGCACACATTGATATATGTTCTTGATTGTGACATATTGTGAACAGTCTCTCCTAAATAAAACCCTGAATCTTTTTCTCATAACCGCAAAATCTCTAATAAATACGCAAAATGCTGTTCAAAGCGGCTGGGTGTATTAATTAATTGATTCGTGAATGTAATACACCAGTATAATCCCGACAGTCAAAGCTTTGTAAGCTTCTCTGCTAATTGACTTCTACTTGACTATATAAATCAACAAAAGTTACGAAAATGGAACATATCTAAATCAGATCAACGAGTGTAATGAAACAAGTGTTGAGTCCCATCTCGCACGTGAGTTCAGTTTCAGCGAGAAATTCTATTCGGAGCTCTCATCAACTATTTATCAAAGTTGAGGGATATAATTGATACTGAATTGGATTGCAGATCAAAGTAAAAACGGTCATCTCCTGTTTGAAGATTATTTCATTTCTGGTGCTTTCTCTCTTGATCTGACACAACTGCTTTAGACATTTGTGAAGAAACCCCTATATAACTGGTCAGGTGTCAAAAATGAAAATAAACTAGATTGCATCAGTTGACTGGTACGTTCTCCCTTATGTAAATAATAAGATTTAATTAAAACATTAATGAAACTTATCTCATTACATATCTACTATCACACTCTTACACATCTTATCTACTAGTATATATCTTAACTTATCATATTCAGTATTGATTATTTTTATATAATTTAAAAGTTTATTGCTTAGAAAATGCTCATCAAATTTCATCAACAAGAGAAAACAAATTAAAAATTGTTAGATTTTTGGGGACTTAACCCCTCACGCCCTCTCCCCGATTATATAAAACTTTTTTAAAGTGGTTTTGTTGGGTGATGTGACCATACTATGTATACTAAATTTCACGGAAAACGTTGGAATGTAAGAAAGACACTGATTTTTTAACATTCTCCAAAAAATACGAGTGACGTTAGACGCTCTCAGATAAAGTACTACCTATCACGGATAGTATATAACTTTTCGTTGGGAACCTTAAGTCATAGACTAATTATTCAAATAGTAATTAGTTTAGCTTTTTAAGCTGATTTCAACTGAGATGGTAGAACTTTTTGCAGATTTATCGTTTTGCCAGAAAAAACGTTGCTCTACATTTAAAAGCCTATGGGGTTTTAAACAATTGTTTTACAAACATACGGGTGATGAAATATTATTTGGGACTTAATATCTATTAACCATGACATTTTAATCAAAGTCTTTGGTACAGATTTTGAAAAAAAATATTTTAACATTTTTAAGGACTTTCAGGGTAAAGATCTGAAAAATAGAAAATTAAAAACTCATATAAGTAAATAATCTAAGCTAAAGTGCTCATGTGTACAGAATTTCATATAAATTGGAAAATCCTTGTGATCTCAATGTCTATAAACAGACAGATAGACAAACAGAGATGAGTTCGAAATCCATCTAGGGAGCCTCAAAATGAATAATTCACTCTCGATTTAACCCTTTGAGTGCCGAGTGTCTCGATCTGAGACGCTCCGTTACTGCAGCTTCAGTGCCGATCGTCTCGGATCAAGACGGTCATGCCAGTACGAAAATGCCGGCGACTTGCTCCGAGACTTCCAGAAAATCAATGTTTATAGTAGGGCCTATGTAGCAGTTATTGTAACTGGCTTAAATTACACCAAAATAAATAAATCGCTTCAGGAGGCATTTTACGCCGTCTTCTCTGAAAAAAACGGGAAAACTGATTACAATGAAACTCCATGCATTTTCTACATTCCAGAGAAGGGTTTTTAAAGCTTGAAATTGTTCACCGCCCCTTAAAAAGTAAACCACGAGCTTTTAAAAACCCACTTTTTGCGCGATATTAGTTATGCTTTCAACTATCAATGAACCACCTACTGGTAATAAATCAGCTGTGTTTGTAGTTTAAATATTTAATAGAAAGAAAAACAAACAGCTGTCAAATCAATATTAGTTAGTTTATATTGGTAATTGATTTTAAACCCATTTCGAAATCATGCTATATTAAAAAGTTATTTTAACGTATAACTAATTATAATAATGGTTTAATTATCAAGTATGCTGAATAAAAAAGCTGGATATTAATTAATTTTCATTGTACTGATTTGTTTAGGATTTCGGGTTTACATTTTGGTATGATAATCTTTTTTCTTTAAACTCAATCCTACAACCCGTACAATGGACGGGCTTACTGCTAGTAAATAAATTCAAATGCCTTTACTTAAAGTGTTTATCCGATACATATGCCAGGTTTTCAGAACAACTACAGTCAACAGTACATTAAATTAAATAAAAATACAATAATACATAAAATAAAATACATAATATACAGGATACATAAAACATGTACAAAATATTTACAATCTATAAAAACATTAATTTTTTGAAGGAGACAAGACTAGTAAAATAGTAAAAACAAACATATTATGTCGTTTCAATAAATAAAATTATTACTACAAGTATATTGGGCCGTGCGGTTCCGGCCGTAGAATTAACCGTAGTATCCCTTGCTTGTTGTAAGAGCTAAAAGCGGGATGGGGCGCATTTCTTGACCTTTTTTGCGTTTCGCTTCAAATCTCCACTCTCCGTCTTATCTTATAATAGCCTAACTTTTTCCTTTTAAATTAGTCCAGTACAGCCTCCGGGTGGGTTTTGTCCTTTGCTTCCTCCGGTACACCGAATGTCTGGGACGAATAGAAGGTACAGCCTAAAACTGGGATTGTGACCCAGAATATCTAACCATTCACAACGAAGTCATAATGCTATTTTTCTAAAATTGCTAATCTCAAATTTAACGTATTTACTGTTGGGCGTTATGAAGTTCGCCGGGCCAGCTAGTATTGAAAAGATATATATATATATATTATTGAGACAAATGATATAGCCTGGTAATTTGAGTGTGTATAGGTATGTGTACACGTGTAAATTGTGATATTGCACAAAGATATTGATAGATTTCAATCAACAGTTGCAGTTCACCAGTGTGGAATAATTCTGACTGATGAACTCAACATGGCATGGAATCATCAACTTATTACTGATGGTTTTGGCTGATTACTACCAAACTAGCTAGTAATTGGAACCAATTCTGCAGAAAGTTGATAAAGCTTAACCACATTTTTATGGTTTGTATTTTTTTAAGTACCGCTTTTGTACTCCCGCTAAGAAATTTGCATTACTTAATTATATCGATTTGTTTTACTTAATGAGGGAGAAATGATTTGCAAACAAAAGATTATATCGGTAAATATTGCAATAAAAACGTTTTATTTACTTTTAGATTCATCTAGTGAGAAGTTTTAAATTTAAAAAAAACAGTCCACGTACTCACCACGAAAGTCAATAATGTACCGATAGGTAGTAAGAGGTACAGGTAGGGTGGATCATTAGACATAGTGTAGTGCATAGTGGAGTCAGTTTATTTTTCATTCACGGTTTAGTTACGATGTTAACTATAAACTCGTAAGTTGTGGTTTTATTCTTAAATTTCACAAGACTACTAAAAAGATGAAGAAAGGCACCGTTGATTAACTAGAATAACTTTTAAATACTTTTATAGGATACCGTCAAATGAATTTTTTTTTCTTAAAACAGATATTTCATATTTCAGATATAATGCATACACAGGACCTATTGAATCAAGAGGAGGTTTAGGCCAGATTTGTCTCCTGGAGCAGGAACGGCAAGGTTGTGACACCGCTAGCAGAGAGCAGCGAGCGATTATTCTTATCCAGGATCGTCATGATGACCTACAGAAACATTAAATCATTTACCTATCAATCTCAACCACCGGTTTGATTATTATATTATTGATAACAGTTATAGTGTGTCTGAGTTATACGACTCAGATGTTTGGATATCTTTATTCGTTTAATAGCCATAATAGTCAACCGACACGGAAGCTCAGGGGTAATGTGTTGGCCTAGTAAGTCAAAGGTTTCTGGATGGAACCTTTGACTTGCCTATGTGACTAATACCACATGGTAGCTTGTGTCTTTATTCACCGAACACGTCTATGGTGATGGGCAATGGACAATAAAAAATTGTTTTATTAATAGTAATAAAAAAACATTGTTTTAGTAAATTTTCTTATAGCTAGCCAGTAGGCGTATAAATTTATGAAAAATTAATCCATGTAATTATCGGTTTATTTATCAACATGTAACGCTTTATTATGCATGTAATATGATTGAATATTATCTTTAATTTTCTTACGATGTAGGCCTAATAGTTTAAAATAGCTTTTAATATACTAAAATTATAAATTTACGCTAACTCCGTTAATACCGTCAATGCGGACCTGCGGATAATGTTACAAGACTAGGAGTTAAGTGAATCCCGATGAGCTTTAATGATATATGTTTAAGATTATTATAAACATATTTTAATGACATGAAATCGTGATCTGTTAAAGGTTCGCAACACTGAAAACTCTTGATATTTGATGTAATGTTACGAATTATACACGTTCCCTGAAGTTCTGTGTCTTTCAACAGATGATTATTAAGAAATTAAATCTAATCTTCAATATTTACGAGTATGTATTCAAATACGGCTGAATTGAATTCAGACAATGTATTGTTCAATTTGCGACGGTGGTCTGTCCCCCCACAGGAGCGAGGGGAGACTGGCCTGCGACCACAGACGGATGAGCGTAAGGTAATTACTCCGGCTTCTCGTTATGCATATATGTGATGCAATTATAATTAGGCCTAGTACCGGTACTGATAAGCCTCAATAATAATACGCTTTTAATTGATAAGATAGAAATAAAAAAAAACTTTTAATTTAACCTTCGTATTGTTAAATGTTTAGTAATGTAACAAAAATGTATTGTTTCAAAACTATTCATAAATCTACTTTAAATTTAAATTTATAATCATAGGCAAGCTCACTCTCCTTGAAATGTATTATGTATTGAATGTATTACCTCAAAACTACATTTTTAATATTTTTTAATATAAGTTTGAGAAGAAAATTTTAAGTTTAAATAAGCGAAATTACGTGTTATGTAAAATAGTATTAGTATTAAAATAGTACCATTACCAAATGAGAGTTTGTTCAATTAGTTATGTCTGACTCATATATAATCGTTGCTTTTGAGCCTTATTTTGTTATGTTAAAAAGCCTTTTAGGCTACTTGTTTATGAAATTTCCATATTAAGTATTAACGTTGGACCGTTTTGAAGGTTGAAAATGTAAAATCAGTTTAACCAGGGTTATTAAGTTTACATGCATGGCATGCTCTGAGGCCCAACAACACCGTCGTTTGAAATGTCACCAACGTTCTCTCTATATTATTAAATACTACTTAAAATAAAAAAATCACAAAGCCAAATGCATGCTTTATAACAAAACCCCATCACAGTAGACCTGCGTACTCAGCAAAAATCCAAATTAACAATATGACAATAATAATGTACTCATATGAAATATTTTATCAACATCTGTCGATAAATGAGGCGGTTTGCCTATTCTCCATAAGATTAAAAGAAGACGGGAAAGAGAATGTAGGTTTGTTAATGTGAGGTTCACCGAAAGTAAGCATTTTACCTTAAAGAGTTTTTTTTATTTTGACCACATATCAAGTTTATAACATGTCTGTTCATAAATAAAGGAGGTTTCCTATTCTCTATACTAGTACTGTATTAAGATTATGATGGGAGAAGAGTAAACAAGTTAGCTTCCACGATAAACCCGTAAACTATTATTTATGTTATGCATTTGGGAAGTTTAATCCCAGGTTAAATTATAAAAAAGTCTAATCAAAAGTTATTTCACATTTTTAAGAATTTAAATAGATAATGAATAATATTTGGCTCATTGATGACGTGTCTAACTAAGTTGGCTTAGCTTTGGTAAGTTTTCCTGGTCAGACTGACTGTCATAACACCTATTTAATCCAAGTTTATGTTCATCTTTAATGAATTCTCCAAGTTTCCCTAAAAAGGTAATTAGTAAAATAACTCTGTTATTGTATATACTTTCATTTAAGCGAGCTAATGATGCATATAAAATTGTTAACGAAAAACTTCGATACAATTTGGTTCAGAAATATAACAAGTTTTAATATTTTGTGAAGAATATTATTATCGCTTTATAACTAAAAATATTCTCATTTTACAATGAGTTAAGTATTTCATATGTTGTATTATATGTTCAGTATAAAAACACAAAAATATAAAAATGAATGTAGACATTGGTAGACATAGTAGACATTGGTTTGTACAAAAAAACGTACATTTAAAACTCGCTTTCTCATACAAGTGAAGTTCCTCAGGAGACAGACATGTGTGTGTGTGATCTCCTGCACACATAATCATACACACACACAGCCCAATAAAGCGTGAAGTTATACAATATTTAAGCTCTTTTTTGTTGTATTCATATGTTTATAATAATAAATTGAGGTTAAAAGGTGAATACTACTTAAATATTAATTTAAGTAGTACACATTCACACACAGGTATCAAATATTTATCTAGCACAATTAGTTGATTTTTATAGCCTTTTATTACAATGATAGGGCAAAAACAAATAGACAACTTGCAAAGTAAAATGTAATTGCATTGATTTGTATGTCATGTCAGTAATGACACTTAGTTTACGTCTTTGTTAACATTCCTACAGTTGAAAAGGTGCAAATGTTCACCACACAATCAATGAACAGGGCTAATTAGTACAATATACTGATGCCTCTATGATAATGAAAGGCTTCTTAAGTGAAATGCCTCAGGAGACAGGTATGTGTGTGTTTGCTATCCCAAACACACACACACACACACACACACACGCGCGCGCGCGCGCACACACACACACACACACACTCATTCACACACATAGCCAAATAAATCGTGAAGGTAAATAATATTTCAGCTCTTTTTTGTTGTAATCATTTACTCTATTCTATTTTCAAGAGAATCTTGTATTTTGAAATGATCAAAACAAAAAACCAATCGAAGCCTAAAAATCCAAGTTAAAAAACTACATAATTCTCTATCTCATCTTGGAACCTGTCAAACAAAACTAACTTAAATGGGGTCTAGTAAACTATACATAATAATGTATAGTTTAACCCAAACCCAAATAACCCTAACCCTAACCCAAACACCTTTCCAGCATCCTGTTTACTCGTCTATAAATTTCCTTAAACTGTTTTTTACAATTTAAACACAATTTTAACTATTCATGGTATCAAAAAATTAAAATAATAATTTTAATTTTTTGATACCATGAATAGTTAAATCAAAAAATTAAAATAATAATTTTAATTTTTTGATACCATGAATAGTTAAATTGTGTTTAAATTGTAAAAAACAGTTTAAGGAAATTTATAGACGAGTAAACAGGATGCTGGAAAGGTGTTTGGGTTGTTTAATAATCTTTTATTGATTAGATAACTATATTTTAGCTCTTAAATCAAACCCTTGCACTCCAAGTGGACAGAGGTTAAAAGCGTATTTATAATTGATGAAATTGGCTAATTCTATTCAATCACAACTCTTACAAAAACACTCAACGATATCTCTCCATATTATGGGGCATATAAGAATGACCCAGCACTACGTGCCACGGGTATTGTCCACCAAGGCTAGCTGAAGTGTCTCGTGTGTCAACTCCAGAAACTCCCCGTCATTACGTGCCATCAAGACCGGCTTAAAAGGAAAGCGCGAAGAAGTATGTCAACCTTACAAACACACTACGGGTATTGTCCACCAAGGCTGGCTGAAGTGTCTGGCGTGAAGAGAAATGTCAACTCCAGAAACTCCCCGTCACAACGTGCCATCAAGGCCGGCTTAAAAGGAAAGCGCGAAGAATTATGTCAACCTCACAAACACACCATGGCTATTGTCCACCAAGGCTGGCTGAAGTGCCTGGCGTGATGAGAAATGTCAACTCCAGAAACTCCCCGTCACTACGTGCCATCAAGATCGACTTTAAAAGAAACCGCGAAAGCGTTTGTATGGAGCAAGGGCATATCTACTGCAAATAATGTGAAATGTGTGTGATGAAAATCTGAAGATATGACAAAGACCATTTTTGTTATTGATTAATGTTTTTGTTTGACTTGTTTTCACCTAAATTGTTTCTGTCTGAAAAAATTATTGGAAAATTTGCCCTATTTTTTCTCACATAAAAAATGTGAAAAATGTCCAAATACTCGGTTCTAACAATGTAAACATTATTTATACGTAAACGTTATTTCGTCAAGGAACGTTATTTATATTTTATCAGACAAAGTCTCAAGATAAATTGACTATGTCAGAGGAGCCGATCTGAGTGTATTGAAAACGTGACTGAACAAACATTGAGAAGAAGGAATGTAGGAGAGTTGTCCTTCCTGCGCGTATCGTCATGCGGGCGAGGGCTTAAAGTTATACATGCCTTCCACATATAATTAGACTTTCAGCCAGTTGTGCTTTACTAAAAATTTAATATTTTGTTGAATAACCCTTCAGCTCTTTTTCTAATCCTTTGATTCTTGACCCAGATATTTTCATTGTTCTTATTAGGCCGTTTTACCACGGTATAATCTTATATAATATTGTATAGTATTTTACACTAAACATGGAGACTACGATTTTTATCACACTTTGTCTATACTAACTTTGTTGCTTATACTCTACTACATTAATAATTTACCATAACTGAAAGGAAATGAATTTTAAAATGGTTTCCCGGTATTAAATCTCATTATTTATATACTAGCTGACCCGGCAAACTTCGTAACGCCTGACAGTAAATGCGTGTTAATTTTAAGATTGGCCATATTCTGAAGTCGAATACCATTACGGCTTCATTGTGAAAGGTTATATATTCTGGGTCATGGCATAGTAAATAACAATACTAAAATGATACGGAAAAATAATAAAAATCCCATTTTTTTACGAGGGTAAATCCACATGCACCATCAGGGAGGAAATATCGGTACACTCCCCGGTTTGTGGGACTCTCATCCACTAAAACCCCCTCGCCTCAGGCTGAAATCCACCTTGGAAGCACCTATTAAGGTATTACATCAAGGCGGAGCCTCGTATGTGAAGCCACATGGCTACAACACCTCCTTAGCCACCTGAGGAAGGATCAAAGCTGGTTCTGATCCTCTTCTGCTTTTTCTCTTGAGAACGTTCTTGACGAATACAGCAATAGCAGCTAGTTCTCAAGGTATGTCATCATGTGAGGGACAATGTTCTCGGGCGAGATGGCCCCCACTTCCAGTTCCATACTTCTTCTCTGGGCTGCCTACCACTCACACTCAAAAATGTGTGATAGGCATCGTCCCGGGGAGCATCCCCGTATCGACAGGCTGCACGGGCGACCTTGCCCATCTTATGGAGGTAGTCGCGGAATAGCCCGTGCCCAGTGAGGAGCTGCGTGATAAGGAAGTTGACCTCACCGAACCCGCGCTCGACCCACACGGACAGTTCCGGGATTAATCGACGCGTCCAGGCACCTCTCGTTTCCCGGTTCCACCTCTCTTGCCATGATGTCATTGTGACCTCTCTCGCCACTCGTGTTGCCTCCTGGACCCCAAGATCGGATTTGGTTTGAAAAACCTTCTTCCTTCCCTGGGCCAGAAGATCCACAGGTATGACCCCCGCAACCACCAACGATGTCGGCTCAGAGACAGTCCGATAAGCTGACGCTATCCTCAGGGCCGCCCTTCTCTTCACCGATCATCTGCTTTCGATAGCTCCTTCTTCAGCGCATCTGCCCAGACCTCGCAACCGTAAAGGAGTATCGAGTTCGAGACAGACAAAAGGAGCATGCGCTTGTCAGCTGTCGGGCCTCCGACGTTCGCCATAAGTCGGCTGAGAGCAGCCGTTGTCGTCCCTGCTCTTTCCACGGCATATCGGGTCTGGTCCCTGAAGGTGAGCTTGGTATTCAGCCGCATTCCCAGATACTTCACTGCCGGCTTGGCTCGAATAGACTGCGCATAACATTCCGATAAAACAAATAAATCGGAGTGGATTTATTCACAATTTTCAAATCCAATCCAAACCCAAACCAAACCTAACTGTGATACGGCTTTTATAGGGAATATATAAAACAGCTGATTATTATTATAAACGTAATATGTATAAACATTGTAATTATTTTTTATTTGGTCAACATATAAACACGTGACTTTTAGTCAGACAGAAAATAAAAATATAAATACATAATCCCCCAAAATCGTAAACCATTAACGTGACGAAGCACATATTTACTTCATAGTTTTACATTAATGAATGATTCAGATGGCGTTGGATATAGGAAGGCATTGCTAATTGAAAGTAAAACAATCAGCTGTAGCTAAGAAATCAAATGTTTTCACTATAGAAAATTTTTAAACAAACTTACTTTCCATAAGGTTAACATTAGAAATTATAAACACCATAAAATGGAAACTTATGGGGTTTTCGAAAATATGTTTTTACTAAAACCTTTCCGGACGCATATAGAGCAACTTCCTAAAATCTCATGGCGATCGGATGAGAAGTTTGGCAACGCATAAAGGACATACATACATACATACATACATACACACATTCAAATTTATATATTGAGATTTAATATTCATCACTGAAATATAGTACAGGATCGTTAAAAACTATACGGTCGATAAGATTAACTTTCAATTAATTAATTTAAATATCCTTTAACCTAACAGCACACAGTTATTTCACTAATTGTATAAACTTACAAAGCTAGAATTGCTTAAACTGATGGATTGTCAAATAACCGAAATTAAAGTTATTCGATTTAAATTTAGTTTACAATAGATTTATGTACAATCAAAAAATGTTAACAAGTTTTAGATTGGATTAGATTAGATTATTAAAATGGCGACCATACTACAAGGTAGGTATTTGAAGCCAAGTATGAATGAAGATTGAGTGTAAAATGATTGTGGCGTGATATTGTAGTCTATTACTGACGAAGGTTGACATGTCCGTTAGATATAACTGTTAATTAATAGCCCAACAGCTGGTGGAAGCTAAGGGACCACGTGGAAACCGAACCACTGCCTCTGAACTACGAATTGGTCTAATCATGAGGATAGTCTTTGTGGATTAACATAGTATTCAACAGTACGTACTTTAATCCACACAAGACAACATTACACCCACCGACCATCGCTCATAACTATCCACGTAACCTGCTTTGCATTGATTGCTTATTAAAGCGTATAAGCCAAGTTGTAAAACCTAACTTTGCTAAAGTTTGTGCATTCTGTGTTCACTAACAGTTTGATACAATGAAACATAAACATCAAGTTTGTTGCAGGGTACACACATTTTCTTATTTTATTTCACTACTACTTCGTGCATTTAAATGTTTTTAGTTATAATGTAGCAGAATATTTTATTTTTATCATACAACTCCAAAAACTTCTCATGAATCATCATAGTTTCGTCCAGTCCACGCGTTTGAAGAGGATTCCGTTTAAATTATATGTTATTGTAAAGGATTACACGAATAAAATTTAACAACCAATTTTTGTAAGATACAATTTTGATATGCAGACATCCTTGGTAACGGGAGGACAATAAAGGTATCCATGGATACAATACTACAATTTTCAAGGTTTTCCTCTTAAGCACATTACACGTGAACACAAACAGAACCACACAATCCTCAAAATTTCCACAGAAAATAGACACATCTTTCGTTGGCCATGGAATGCGTGTGTTTCACAACGACAACAGCCCACCGAGGCCAGGAACACCGAGCACGTTGCGACGACCCAGCCGCCAACCGGCGCATGCCGGGGCTGAAGGACATCGACCTGTGTGAGATAGCCAAGAGGACGGAGGACAAGAACAGCAGGCACAACGACCATGAGTGCCACCTCAAGGGGGAGAGGAGGCAGAACTTGATCAACAAGATCAAAATGTTCCTCGACGACTACGACGACAGGTGAGATACGCCTAACCTTAGTCGTCTCGGAAGCTTATCAGATAAAAGATTCAGGAAATACTATATCAGATAGTTTTTCCAGTGCTGTCTACCTTTGTGAGCTCGTGTAAATTACAACAGCCTTTGGTTCATTATCCTTTACCTATAAAAACCCCCAAAATATAAAGAGACTTGGGAGGAATAAAAGCCATTTCATGAAACATACTGTGAAAAAATGTTTATTTTTCAACCTATTTTCATTCCATGTTTACAATGAAATAATGATAAAGCACGAGTATAAAAATGCACTGAATATTTTTACCACTTTTTAGCAGACTCAACAGCTTGGTTTTTAGTGTATTTCTAAGAATTACTTATACTATTAATATGTATGATGGTGAATTTCTTCTAATTGAATTTTCAGACCGGTAATGAAGGCGAAGGGTGGAGAGAGCAACACAGGCAAGGCCCTGGGACAGACTGGGTTCGGACCGTTGCTCAAGTACCCTGGCTACGTGGACTACGACCACCCGTACTTCAGCGATCCCTACAACAAGATGCCTACACTCGCCATGACCGTGGGGCAGAGGGGACAGAACCCTTGCCTTCCCATCAGAGTGGTAAGTACTACAATTACTTTAAATTGTAAAGTCAATGGTAGCTTGTAAATGGTTTATTGGTTATATTTATATTTTAAAATGTATATTCATGTAAGTCCCACGGTAAGTTGAAGTCTATGCCACATCCGCATTAAGTTTATATAACAGTTTAAAGTAATATGGGAATTGATTTTCATACATAAGCTGTTAACAAAATAAATCATGTTCAAGAATTCCTTAAGAAAAATTCATAGTTATTCAAAAATATATTTTTATTCAAACGCCGTTGACCTCATACATCTTGATAATCTAAAGCATCTCAAGGATCTGTGATAAGAATACTCATTGTGAATATTCTGTGTACTCTCTCACTTGTGGGATGGCAACGTCTCTTAGGCATTGCTCTTACATGCTTAACCTAACTCATACTAACACTTAGATGACAATATAACATATATATATATATATATATATATATATATATATATATATATATATGGGGTGTTTTATTTAAGTTATCCAATAGCTGATTTTTTAGTTACACGACTTGTAGCACCACACTTAAAACTTGGAGCTTGCACAATTTTGTCTCACTTAGGAATACAATTTTAGTTTTTTTTACTATGGCCGCCATTTTCCAAATAACTTCAAAATGTCTTAAGGAAAACCTGTATTTTGTTTTTGTTTTCCACTCTCTAAAATAAAATATTTTTATAAATTATAAAACTTTATAAATTATAAGGTTTTTTACCAGACTCAATAGCTAACATTAATATAGTGATTTTTAAATTTGGCCTGAATTGCAATTTTTAAGTTGGCTACCGAAATACAAAATGGTGGCCATCTTAAAAAATGTGATCGTGTATTCCTAAATAAAACATAAAATTAAGCAAGTACCTAAATTAAAGTATCATGCCAAATCATGATTGCACATAAAAACGATAAATGATAAATTACGGAAACGTTAGCTACTAAATCAGGTAAAAACATAATATCAGAGAAATCAAAACTTCAAGTCCAAGCTTGCAGTGAGAGTCCCTCCGTCTGTACTGCTAATAAACACTTCCCAGGTTGCTCCACTGTATTTATTTCCCTCGATCGTGTTGCTCTAAAGTACAAATTTTGAAAAATTTTCGGAAATTTTAATTTTAGGATATAATTATACCCACTTCACTAGTTACTTTATATTTTTGAATATACAGTATACTATAATAACTATTTGGCAATTTGTGTGTTTATTTTTGTCTTTGGTATAAATCTACGACATAGCAGGGCCTTTTATGGGAAGAAATAAAATTTGAAACAGAAGGAATTTTAAAATTATATATGATATTAATGAACATAGTGTCACGCCTCCTGTGGGTGTGGCCATTCTCAGTTTGCATTATTGCTGCGCCGACCCCAATGTCACTTGCGTCGGTGTGCAATTCGACAGGCAAATTCGGGTCGAAATGTCGTAAAATAGGAGCCGAAGTTAGTTTTTCCTTCAGGGTTTGGAATGCTTCCTGTTGCTCTTGGCCCCAATGAAATTTAACGTTCTTCCGAGTTAATTGACTCAAAGGGTTGGTGATTTGGGAAAAGTTTGGTACGAACACTCGGTAGTAGTTGCATAGTCCAAGGAAGGCTCTGAGAGATCGTAGTCTCCTAGGAGGCTCAAAATCTTGCACTGCTTTGATCTTGCTAGGGTTGGGACTGACACCCTGCGCGTTTACGACATGTCCTAACAGTTGTACTTCTTCATACCCAAAAGAACACTTAGTAGGGTTCAAAGTCATCGACGCAGCCCTTAACCTTTCTAAAACGGTCCTTAACCTCTCTAACATCACTTGGTATGTAGGTGCCATGACTAAAACGTCGTCTAAATACACCAGACAGGTACCCCACTTCAATCCTGCTAGCACCTGGTCCATGCATTTCTGGAATACCGCGGGTGAAGTTTTAAGTCCAAAGTGTGTAACTTGCCACTCATACAGGCCGTCTGCAGTAATAAATGCGGTCTTGTGTCTGTCCTCCTCTTTTATGGGAATTTGCCAGTACCCGCTGTTCATGTCCAGTGTACAGAAGTGTTTACATCCGTTCATGTAAGTAAGAATGTCTCCAATCAAGGGGAGAGGGTACGATATGTCTTTTTATTTATTTAGGTTTAGTTTTCTATAATCAACACAAAATCTCCACTCATCGTTTTTCTTTCTCACAAGTACCACCGGTGATGCGTATGCACTGGTACTCTCCCTAATGACTCCTCGTTTTAGCATTTCATCGACTTGCTGCCTGATGATCTCCCGTTCCCTGTGGGACACTCTGTAGGGGGTTGATGAATTGATTCTTGATTAGTGAGAGGCAGTGTCATCTCACATACATTTGTTCTACCGATTTGGTCTCTGTTCCAAGCGAACCTATCCTTATACTCTCTCAGTAGGTCAACCAGCGCCTCTCGTCTCTCCGGCGGTAGGTTTGGGTTGATGTCCAGAGCCTCCTCCTTGAACTCTTGTTCCTCCAAGCCTTCTTCTCCTCCTTGTTGGCGTTGATAGGATTCCTCTTCAACCACTTGTAGTGCCTCGTGCATCTCCGCCACCACTTCATTCTCATTTACAGTTTACACCTCTCTAGTCAAGTTAGCGATTAGAATTTTATTTGATGACAAATCTTGAATCAATCCATAAGGAATTACGAGTGATCTGTCCTTGAACATTTCTGGAGTGGGCTTCACTCCTCCCAGGCTCGAGGGTGGGGTCTCCAGTCCCTCGTACTTAATCCTTAACATTCTGTGGCTTCTAGGGGGGATATCTACTGTATCAGCTGACAACAGTCTAGGCCGATTGGTAGCTACATCCTCAAATTGGATATTTCTTAACCAAGTCAGATCCAACGGGGGTTGTACATACTTAGCATCTTTTTCTCCACTACTAAACTCGGCAGTAATCTTTCTTCCACTTCTGAATGCAAATACCACTCCTCTCCTAGAGAAGTCTATCACCGTCCCAAATTTCAAGTGAAAATCGTTCCCTAATATGCAGCAATCGCCTAAGTTCTTAGCTACAAACATTGGAAAGAATAGCTTTGACCCTGAAATGACCAATTCAACCTCTGTTCGTCCAATAATTTGAACAGGTTCGTCAGTAGCGGTTTTAATGTTCACGCCCTGCACTGGGTTTATTATCCTCTTAGTCTTGTCAATCAACCTCTCATCAATACAACTGACGCATGCTCCAGTGTCCAATATGATATGTCCGTTCATTTGGTTGATCTGTGCTTCGATTTCCAATACCCCCAGCGTCCTAACAGTACTGGTAGTTGGTCGCTCCAGCAGTAGTCTGGCGTCTGGTCTTCCCGGTGGTGCTGGTCTTGGTGAGTGTCTGTACAACCGGTAGGTATCAGCCCACTCCTTCCTTTCAGGGTTTTGACCCAGGTAAGATATCCGATTATGGTTGGTTGTTGCTCAATGTTGTGGGAAGTCTCTATTCTGTCTTGGGAGGTCACTTGCTTCCCTGCATAGCGGCCTCCTCTCCCATTTCCCTGAATCTCAGCTCGGCATGCAACGGCAAAATGACCCGTCCAGTTACATCGGTAGCATATAACTCTCCCGTCGGCAGTCCGGCCTCTTCCGGGCTCCCTGTAGCTTCTTTGTCTTGGTCCGTATCCCCCTCGACTCTGGTGATCACTAACTGTCCTTTCTACTCGTCTACTGCTGTCTCCACTAGGTCTGCTGTCTCTGTTCTCCTCGGTCGTACGTCTGGTTTCTGCCCTCCAGTCTTCATGTCGTTCTCTGGTTTGCTCCCGTGGTCCTCGTCCCTCTTCCCTTGTGTCCTCTCGTAGTGGTCCCCACCTCGTAGCAGTTTGTTGCTCCATCAGCCTCATGTTAAGTCTACTGAATTCTGCTGCCAAACTTTCCACCTGACTCTCCAGTTTTGACTTCGTCGGCATTACCACTTTAGATTTAGACCACAAGATTAGGCTGGTTTCCTAGAGTCTCAGCCATCACATGGTCTACCCTTTGGCCAGCAAGAAAACGGGCTGTTTGTACTTTCGAATATTTTTCACTAAGTTCTCCAAGGTATCATTTTCCTTGAGCATCACTTTCTCTAGAAGTGATGGTCTCAATCCCCTTAGGACGTGTTTAATCTTACTCTTCTCTGGCATTTCTTCGTCGACCTTTACAAACAGGTTGGTTACATCATAAATATAGTTATCCACCGGCACATCCCCCCCTTGCATTCGCATCCTAAGCCTATATTCCAACTGTTCATCCCACGCTACTGCCTGAAAAGCTTCTTTCATATTCCTAATTAACGACGGCCACGTCAAGTCTGCTCCTAGTTGTTTTTCGAAATTTTCGTACCACTTGAGAGCAGCACCCTCCAGATAGCAAGGGATGATGACTAGCTTTTTCGCCTCATTCCATCCGTTCGCCTTGGCCACCCGCTCAAATTGCGACAAGTATTCCTCCACATTACTCTCAACAGCTCCGTGGAACTTAAGTGGTTTGATAGTCGAACCTCCTTCGGCCATTTCGATTATCTCCTCTTCCCCTTCGACTTCGTCGTGTTGTTCAAACTCGTTCTCTTGACCTGCTAGCAGTGCTGCGTTGTTCTCGGCTCCTTCCTCCTGAATTTCCTCCAAGATGTTCTGCGGTGTGTCTTCAGCTGTCTGCCCTCCACTCAACTCTAGTGTATCCTCCCTGCTTTCCGCACTTCCGGCCCTAGACCTACTCCTAGTGGTCACGCTGACCCTCAACGGAGGAGGGTTCATGTACTCCTTTTTGATAACCCGATTTACGCGTCCCTTAATATGCAAAATAACTCTTTAAATTGTACCCTTTCAACTCAGAAAAAAAGAAACAGCAAATAAGATAGTACATGAACAAGTCAACGAACAATACAAAATCGCATGAGCTAGCTACAATATAACTACCTGAATGGAACTAGTGGTTAGTACAAGATTCCTTAAAAAAAATAAATTCTAACCTATTTAAAACTAGGTGAACAGTGCTTCAAAGGTACCTCACAGCGAACATGACCTGACACCAACACTGTAATTCTGACCCCTTGTGCAACTTACTTTAAAAGTAACTGCGGCCCTATACCATCACAGTAATGCTGTGAATGCTATAGGCCACTTAAAACAACAACAACAAAAATACAAGTAAGCTGGAATACAAAGCGGTGCGCTTCTCGCCCCACTCGGCACAATTGAGTGAGTGTGATACCCAAGAACACAGTTCCTAAATCTATATTAAATCTATGTTAGTGTCCTAACCTTTTCGAGAAGTGGAAACTATTATTCTCTCTCCAAAACAATTTCTTTACAGTATACCTTACCCCATCGCAAAAACAGATAACAGGACTGTATTACTTATTTAACACAAAAACTAACAACTTAAGATCAATAAACCCTAAAAAAAAATTAAAATTCAAAACTAACAGCAACAACAAAATGGAAATCACAAACCCATGATCAAAGCACTTTGACTACACTAACTGATTATCTTATATTAAACAATAATTTAACACTTGCAGATGAACTAAAAAAAATGAAAACCACTTCTCTCTTCCTCTTTATATTTACTATCTACCTCACTTTACCTTTGACAAGGACCTTTTTCCGGCACGGGATCACTTCATAGTCACCTCAGGATACCCGGCTTGCCTCCATCAATTGTCACGCCTCCCGTGGGTGTGAGGGGGTTGGTAGCTCAGAGAAACTCAACATCTTCTTTGCCAACATCCCTTATATTCTCTTACGTAACAAAACAACGGCACAACTAACCTAACTAAAATCTAACAAAACAAAAGATGATCTCTACTTTAATCCGAGGTACCGACCGACTCCATCCCCCGACGCGTCCGCGCTCCCGGTGGCGACTCACTACTCACTGCCTGCGATGACTGACGACTCACTGCAACCAGGTACAGCAATATATCCCCGGTGGCGGGATAGTTACCCAGACGCGGGGAATTTATGGGGCCCTGCGTCACAATAGTTTAAATATGAAATTGTAAGGTTTTTAGCAGTTTTAATTTTATAACTGCAGTTAGATAAGTTCGTATGAGTACGAATAGTACGACAGTAACGTAGACGTATACGCACCTCATGTGCATGTTTGTCCAGAGCAACTCCGACGCCTGCTACACAGCAAGCACGTTGGATGGCCAGGAGCCCTACACGGAGGCCCACGCCCAGGACGGGGGAGACCGGTGTCGCTGTGCGGAGCGCAATGGCGAGGAGCCCAGGTGTCCAGCAGCGAGGAACCTCAACCTCTTGTCCTAAACATCTCCCATCCTGCTTGGCTTTGTATGGTGATCGGTATTAAACATTGACACCCAACGCACTTAAGTTTTTGTACGTTATATTGTTATGTTTGTTAGCAGGAAATATGTCTTATTTAACCGTGACAGCATGGATTGGACTTCCACATGAGCCATTTCAATCACAAAATACTTTAAAAAATATCTAAATGCTATTTAAATAGGTAAATAATAAATAGGTAAATAATTTAAATAGCGGTTTGGTCTCTGCCTCTTAAGAATATCTCAATCTACTAAACGGCTAAGTTTTATATTATTTATTATTATGATTTTATAATGAATTTAATTTTCTATTGTAATTTATTTTGACTATTCCTTATACTGTACTTATGTAATAATCTCAATTAAAAGAGTTGGTTTTGGTTTTACAATATACAGTAATATTTATTGAGAAAGGCAAATGACACTAGCTTAGTGAATCATGATGGTGACAATGCCTATATAATGAGAAATGGCTAGGCCCACGATGGAGATATTTTAATAAGTCTTTTTGATAAATTAATAATTTAACAACATGTATTCTTATCTCAGGGCTAGGGAAATCGTTAAGCCTTAAATAACGTTTGATTAAAATAAATGATTGTTCATATTGTATCTAATTATCTAAAATACAAATTGTATTAATAGATTAATAAAGTTTAACTTGTAATAATCATATGGATTTCGAATAATTGTTCTTAAGGGTCCAATTCGCACTAAATTTATAATAAATAGGTGGATTTTAAGTAATAATAGAAAGAGAAAAAATTTATTTTAATTATTATAACTGATTAACATCTTGAATTTAGGCTTAGTATAATTAGTAGCCTTTAGTATTTATGTAAAATTAAGATGGAGGAATTTACCACACTGAAGTCACTTCTTATGGATCTTATAATAAAAATAAAAAGGGGAGAAATCAATAAATTTAGATGTGAGCCTCTTCTAAAACTAATTTGATACTGGAGAGTGATTCACTATGGAACTTTTTCCTTTTGTCACTATTCATTTTAATTAAACATTTAAACTTTAATTTACTCTGGGGAAGAAGCAACAGTCCATCCTCTTCTAGGGCTGGTGGAGCTCTTTATTTCTTTCTTGGTTTTGCAGTTCATTAATTGTTGAGGCACATAACTATATTTATGTGATGCAGCTGCATCACGAAAAATTGTATTTTGAGCTAGATAATATTATAAAAAAATAATTTCCTGACAACTGCGGATATTCGATGAATATTCAGCAGTTTTAGAAATGTTACCTACAAAGAAAATCCCTTCTAAACAGCTGAAGCTCATGGAAACAGAATACACGTTGGATTCACAGCCTAGGTTTAATGAGTATTCATAAAAGTAATACTTTTTGAAAGGAGCGCGATGTTATAATCCGGTAATCCTCGTCCCGTAATCCCCGGGTATTGGTCCCCGGCTGGATTGCCTTTGACTACGCTTCCAATTACCACTTACACTCACCTGCTTCCCATTGATGGATGAAACACTTGCTTATACCAGCATAGACTGTGTAGATGCAATAGTCAAAAGACACATAAACAATATTGAAGATCTAGTCCAAACAACTGATTTAATAATATTTGATATATTTTAAATTGTTGTATAGTACAGAAACAGGATGTACTAAGAGGCTTCCCAGGTCCTCAGCATAAACTAACCTATATCTGTAAAAGGTTACCAGAATACAAGAAATAACAGAAATTGTTTTTACCATACGGGGATATCGTTCGCTTTATCCAAATAAAATATTGATAAAAGTATTTGTATTCCTATCGTAAAAACTTTTGTAGATTTTCAATTAATGGAAGAAAAATATAGCAAAAAGGAGTATATTGCCAACACAATGTGGATTGTTCGCCTAGTTTCTAGTTCCCAAAAGCGATATTTTTTTGCAAGATCTGCTTATCCTGGTTCACAGTCGTAAGTGTCGCAGCTTGCTCCACTGACATTTTACGTACTTTTGTCTGTTATGAATTAACCAATAGCTAATTTTAGCTAGCACCATTACTACATTTTAACATTCGAACAATTTAATTACCGAATAATTTTACAAAGATTAAAATGTAAACTTTAAAATATATGAATATTTAATATTACAATTTATTATATTTTTCCAAAACAAAAGCTATTGTTTCTCGTACAAACAGAGTATCAGTAAAACCTCAGAAATATTATTTTCCGTCATAAGGAGGACTGTCAACAAGGATTACGTTGAACATCCTAATGATAAGTATAGGGCGAAGGCTCATTGATATACGAATTTTGAATGTATTATGTATTATATTTAAATATATTACAACATTCCTGGACTGTTGCAGTATACTTTATTCCTGTATATATTGTGCTCATGGCTACACAAACTGAGGTAGAATGTAATAATGTAACCATGTGTTTCATTTAATCGGCAAGGAAAGCCTTAAAGCGTCATCGTTGATCATTTTGCAAAGAAAACTAATTATGTGTGGTCTAATGAAATACGTTAATAATAGATTTATTTTGATGAATCATTATTAGTTATTACTATTTCCTACCCAATATCAATTTTGTACACAATACGGAGTGCTTTTGTTTGATAAGATAATCGATAATTTATTTAAAAATATATGTAAATTGAAAAAGATGGTCGAGAGGTTCTATTTCTTGAAAAATTATTGATAGAACGTTTATATGGAATGGCATCTTAGTATTACTGCAGAACTAGCAATATTATGAACTGGCGGTGTTTTATTACAACTACTGCAGTATTACTAACCATATGGTTCTATATGATATATACCCATTGTTATTGCACCACTAGTGCTAGCTAAGCATCTCCAGGAGCTCTGGGTGAATTATTGTTTAATATCTCAAGAAATCCTTACATTTAATACCTTCGATTAAGAGTTTACTTATGGGTCTGATTAAACAAATTTACTCGCTGGCCATTTTAATAATATTTTACGTAAATCACTCCAACATCACATTTACATGTCTTGAATACCTACAACAATTACCAAAAGTGAAAATACTACAAAATGTTAGACAATTGTGGGGAAATGTTTTAAACTAAAGAAGTATTATTATATTTGGGATTTATTCATAGTTTAAAGTTTTATTTTAGGCGTTTTTGTTTGATATACTTTAAGGTAATCCCTCCACAAACAGGTTGTCCTAACGGATTTCAATCTGTTTATCTATTGTAAATGGAAACTTTTAGTGGCCTCGCCTTTTTCTTTTTTAAAGTTTTTTTTATAAAAAATCGTTTCAAAATAGTCTACACTTTCGCACATTTCATTACTACTTTTTATCCTTACCGCCACTGTTTGTATAACAAATATCCCCTGATTAATAAAACTTCTTTGATAAATATTCCTATAAAATAATTCTATTGCTATTACTATTTACAGTTAGTTAAATTGATAAAAGTGTTCTCTTTGACGTTAATCTGACCTCAATATAAAAATATATCAAGAAATGGGTAATATACGAACAATTAAAATACTACTAATAACAGTTTTTGTCACACTCCTTCAAAAACAGTTGTTTTAGATACAGTTGTGTTGAAGAGCAAAGGTTGTTCTTTTTCTTCCCAGGACTAAACCAATGAAGTTGATATTTTGAGTCCTAGGCCACAAAAGAACATTGTTGATGATACTTTTGATTCCAGGTCTGAAAATGTGCAATAAAATGAAGGTCTTCGGAAGATTATAATCAGCCTGTTTAACTTGCTGATGCTCTTCCATTATGCCATTTTTACCTGAACAAATATATTTCAGCTCACTACTTTACAATTTATGTGATTGAAAACACACTAGTTTATTGAGACTCTACAGGAGAAATATCTGAAAAATTAAAATTGTTTCAACGATTTTTTTAAATTTAAAAATTTTCAAATCTGAAAAATCTACAGATTTTCATAAGTTTATCTTTAACAATTACATCATATTCAGTTATCCAATTGTGCTTTTGGCAATATGAGGAAAGGGTGATATTCCATTATTCAACTATCATCATTTGCACAAACCTCCCTCACACAAAATGCTGTGAAACATTCTTAACCTTTGGTAATATGCATTTTATTTATTTTTTTCAGTACTTAATCTACCGTAGTTTGTTGTTTATAATAAGAATGATTTATCTAGCATTAGGTGTTCATCCTATAAGCGTTAGAGTTAAATAATATAATTGTTAAAACTCAATTTCAAACAAAGGATTTTTTAGCTGAAATATTTTGACAAAAGTTAAGCAAACGTAAGTATTCATTACGGTAAACTAATTGAAGACGACATGGAAAAGAAAAACTGATATGCCTAGATTCATTGTCAAGTATACGTGCATAAATTTTAATTGAAAGATACAAGTTTAAAAGTTATGAGTAAAGTACGAAAAAAATGTCACGAAGAATTTATTAGGTATAAATCTGTGATAACTAAATATTTTTACAATTTGTATTTACTGAAGGAAAGATGAAGTAAAGAAAGGAGTCAGATTACATTCCCCTAACGACGTCGAGCTGTTTATTTCAAGGCATTACTCTCCTCTAAGGCCGCGGAGCACTAGGAAACACTTCCTTCATCAGACAACATGAAAACTCTGTCTTATTCTTTGATCTGTTTATGTCAAGGGATTAGTATCCCCTAAGGCCGCGGAGCATTATAAAACACTTCCTCCGTTATACAACATGAAAACTGTCTGAATCCATGTCCTGTTTATTCCCTAGTATTCCCTAAGGCTGCGGAGCATTATAAAACACTTTCTCCGTTATACAACATGAAAACTCAATCTGAATCTATTCCTGTTTATTCTCTAGTTAAGGCCGCGGAGCATTATAAAAAACTTCCTCCGTTATACAACATGAAAACTCCGGCTGATTCTATGTCCTGTTTATTCCTAAGTATTCCCTAAGGCCGCGGAACACTAGATAACACTTACTCTGTCATACAACATGAAAACTCTGGCTTATTCTATGTCCTGTTTTTTCTCTAGTTAAGGCCGCGGAGCATTATAAAAAACTTCCTCCGTTATACAACATGAAAACACCGGCTGATTCTATGTCCTGTTTATTCCCTAGTATTCCCTATTGCCGGGGAGCACTAGAAAACACTTACTCCGTCATACAACATGAACACTCTGGCTGATTCTATGTCCTGTTTATTCCCTAGTATTCCCTAAGACCGCGGAGCACTAGAAAACACTTACTCCGTCATACAACATGAACACTCTGGCTGATTCTATGTCCTGTTTATTCCCTAGTATTCCCTAAGGCCGCGTAGCACTAGAAAACACTTCCTCCGTCATACAACATGAACACTCTGGCTGATTCTATGTCCTGTTTATTCCCTATAATTCCCTAAGACCGCGGAGCACTAGAAAACACTTACTCCGTCATACAACATGAACACTCTGGCTGATTCTATGTCCTGTTTTTTCCCTAGTATTCCCTAAGACCGCGGAGCACTAGAAATATCTTACTCCTCATTCAACATGAACTCTCTGGCCGATTCTATTTCCTGTTTATTCCCTAGTATTCCCTAAGACCGCGGGGCACTAGAAAAGACTTACACCGTCATACAACATGAACACTCTGGCTGATTCTATGTCCTGTTTATTCCCTAGTATTCCCTAAGGCCGCGTAGCACTAGAAAACACTTCCTCCGTCATACAACATGAACACTCTGGCTGATTCTATGTCCTGTTTATTCCCTAGTATTCCCTAAGGCCGCGTAGCACTAGAAAACACTTCCTCCGTACAACATGAACACTCTGGCTGATTCTATGTCCTGTTTATTCTCTAGTTAAGGCCGCGGAGCATTATAAAACACTTCCTCCGTTATACAACATGTAAACTCTGGCTGATTCTATGTTCTGTTTATTCTCTAGTATTCCCTAAAGCCGCGGCGCACTAGAAATATCTTACTCCTCATTCAACATGAACTCTCTGGCCGATTCTATTTCCTGTTTATTCCCTAGTATTCCCTAAGACCGCGGGGCACTAGAAAAGACTTACTCTGTCATACAACATGAAAACTCAGTCTGAATCTATGTCCTGTTTATTCTCTAGTTAAGGCCGCGGAGCATTATAAAACACTTCCTCCGTTATACAACATGTAAACTCTGGCTGATTCTATGTTCTGTTTATTCTCTAGTATTCCCTAAAGCCGCGGCGCACTAGAAAACACTTACTCTGTCATACAACATGAAAACTCTGGCTGATTCTATGTCCTGTTTATTCCCTTAGGCTGCGGAGCACTAGAAAACACACTCCGTCATACAACATGAAAACTCTGGCTGATTCTATGTCCTGTTTATTCTCTAGTTAAGGCCGCGGAGCATTATAAAACACTTACTCCGTTATACAACATGAATTCTCAGTCTGAATCTATGTCATGTTTATTCTCTAGTTAAGGCCGCGGAGCACTAGAAAACACTTCCTCCGTCATAAAACATGAACACTCTGGCTGATTCTATGTCCTGTTTATTCTCTAAATAAGGCCGCGGAGCATTATAAAACACTTTTTTCGTCATACAACATGAACACTCTGGCTGATTCTATGTCCTGTTTATTCCCTAGTATTCCCAAAGGCCGCGGAGCACTAAAAAACACTTTCTCCGTCATACAACATGAACACTCTGGCTGATTCTATGTCCTGTTTATTCCCTAGTATTTCCTAAGACCGCGGAGCACTAGAAAACACTTACTCCTCATACAACATGAACACTTTGGCTGATTGTATGTCCTTTTTATTCCCTAGTACTCCCTAAGCCCGCGGAGCACTAGAAAACACTTACTCTGTCATACAACATGAACACTCTGGCTGATTCTATGTCCTGTTTATTCCCTATTATTCCCTAAGAACGCAGAGCACTAGAAAACGCTTACTCCGTCATACAACATGAAAACTCTAGCTGATTCTTTGACATGTTTATATCAAAGCATTAGTTTCCCCTAAGGCCGACGTGCACTAAAACACCTTCTCCATTAATTAATAAGAACAATCTTTCTGGCCCTGTGAACTGTTTATGGCAACGTAAATGTTTCACCTTAGGATGCATTGTGCTAGAAATCACCTCCTTCAATATTTGACAAGAACACTCTACGACTCGAAAACTCTGGCAAAACGAAAAGTCTGTCACTGTGACCTGTTAGTTTCAAGGGATTATTTAACTCTATGGCATCGTGCTAGAAAACACCTCTTCCGTTTTCCGTTCCGTTTTGACATGAAAATCCGTATCTGACAATGTGACCTAATTTGTCAAGGCTAGTAGTGAGAATCTATGTTTCAATTGGTATTCGGAGCTCAAGGCTGGTTTTCAAATGAGTAATTTAGCTGTGTTAATAAAACCATAAAACATATGCTATTTGTATTTATTTAAATATCTTATAAATATTGAATAAATCTAACTTTCATACACAGTTCAAATGGAATTGATTAGTCAAATTCATCTGAAAATGAAAATAATAGTACATTGTTTTTTTCACTTTGCAGAGTTAAATAAAAACGTCGACGCTAACGATTATGCAGTATTATTAAGAAATATATATATGTATGGACAAGTGATCAAGAACGGTCAAAATCATAATACTCTCAGGAAATTCCTACATCTTATTGGCATAAAACTTCAGCTACCAAAAATATATTATTCGTATCTTTTTGGTTAAATGCTCATATCGATAGTGTTTTGAAAACTCATCATTTATATATCTTACTTGTTTTATCAATTTGAAAAATTCAATAGTTGATCATTAACATTACTCTAAAAGCTGAATGCTTTCTTTGTGAACGTAGATTGGCTCCAAAATTGAAATTTTAGTTTTATAATATACTTTTATAATATTAGTTTTATATTATAATTAGATTTTAAAGCGCTAACATAAAGGTAAGCACATATTTGTCATAGAACGAAAATAGTTTCTTATATGAAACCTAATTCAACTTTTTATTTATTTGAGAACAAATATTGGTTCACAACAGTTTTTTCGCAAGTTTTTGTTGATGTAACTTCCCTTAAGTCTTTTGTTTGGAGGGATTCTCACGTATTATGTCTCAAGCGGTTTACGAACCAGTTAAAAGGAGAGGAAAACAGCTTTTCTAATGTTAAACGTATTTGAAATATCTTTTTCATTTGAACTTATTTATGTAAATTATATTTAGGGTATAAAGATGCATAAATTAAACCGAATATTCGTATCAATTGACAGGTTAAATTTTAAGGGTGAGTTAAATACGTTTCTATCGTAAACAACGGGCGCATGTAAAAGCTTGTAGAACTGCATGTCCAATACAAAGTTCTTACGTTAAACGTGGTATTAAGTTATGTTTTCAAGTTAACAAACAACCAATTTTCATAACCGTTGGTATTTTATAAGGAAGGTATAACGCAAAATAATAAGAATTTCATGTTGGCAGAGGAAGATAAAGTTGTCCTCTTTGTGAGTTTATCTCAGACTAAAGTTAGGGAATGAACCTATTTAAAGAATCCCGTAACTTGAAAAATATAATATAAATTGTAGAAAAGAAATTGAAAAAATTGTAGAAAATAAAATTGGGGAATCCACTTTGAAACCACCATATATAATTAATTTTTGCAACCATTAATACAGTTAATTCGGTAAAGAAATAATTTATTTATAAAACAGTTTTATATTATATATTAGGTGTCCGATTATTTTTTATTATACACTTATAAATCACAATTTGTTTTATCTAAATTATCAATATGGACTAAAATGAATATAAGGACTAACTTCTTTATGTAACATTTATTAAATAAAAACTTAAATATAATATTAAGGTTACTTTCCACTTCCAGGAACGTTAAAAGCTTTCATGGATCATTTAACATCAACTCGTTCAACTGGATGTGGTAGTAGGAAGGTTAAGGGTTCCCAGGGGCTGGGAATGCCCTCTTATATATAATAATTAGTTTGACAGGATTTATTTAATATGCTTATCAATGTTTCAATGGATATATTTTATGATAATTTAATTTAAAGCCTTGCTAATGAAATAGCTTTCGGTATTGAGTATTTAGATCATGAGGAAACTATAGCGTTGATACCTGTAATAATTAATAGCTTGTTATAATGAATCAATAGTTCAGTTGAGAATTTAATTTCTATCATGACTATGGATTAACTAGTCATTTATTAAAGTGCTAATGCTAGTAAAACTACAAAGATTTTACAGGAATGAAATAAGATAAAATAGCGTAGGCATATTCCGCATATTTTGTATGTAAGTAAAAAACACATCAAGTTATATTGAATCGAAATTTTTGGAGTAAACCACAGTGGTAATATTTCATTATTTCGTATTCCATAACCATTGGTTGTATTATATAATATTGTCCAAACATAGATTACGTCTCAAAAATACAATATTTTGTTGTAAAGTTATATAAGAACAAATCGACAGGTGCAAGATCTGAAAGAAAAATTGTTTCTGTTAGACTATAAGTTTTAATTTTATTGTTTTTTCCTTAAAGTAAATGAATGTAATTTATAACAGCATAAACTTCTCAACTATCAATTGAATCGTTAATCCTAAACCAACTTTTTCATTTTGATATTTGTTTCATTAATTAGTTGCAGTTTGAAATAGATCGTTTTGTGTAGAAACTACACAGCTACTACTATCCCAACGGGTTTAAACAGTGCATCGATGTATTCGTTTAGTGCAGGAACCCACAAAGTGACTGCAGTTGTGTGCGTGGGGTTTTCTGCAGCAAACTCGGGGTTATTAATTCTTTTGTAGTGAAAAATTGTGGCTGACGCCATAGAGGAAAATATTTAAATGTTTTCATACAGTAGTGCCTTCATGTTTAAAAAAATTATCCTATATATATATATATATATATATATATATATATATATATATATATATATATATTTCACTATTTAGTTCATCAAATAGGGCTACTAATATAATTATCTTTAAATAAGTCAACCGAGTACCCTTAGAAATATTTGTTAAATTAATTAAAATGTTTTCTAAGGGTACTCGGTTGACTTATTTAAAGATAATATATATATATATATATTATATAAATTATATATGTTTAAAATTAACAAAAAAATTCAACAGGTAGGTACTTAACAAATAAAATTACCAAACTCAAATGTACCTTAATCTTGAAGATATTAATTTTCTTTGGACTTCCATAAAATTTAAAAATTGTTGGATAACTCTTAAAAGGATTATTTTACATATATGGGTAGAGTATTGTAAAAACATTTAATAAAGTCATAAATAACTTTTTCTCGGCCATTACCATTGTATGTTACTCAGTAGTTTTGGCTTACCGTGATAATGAGTTTTGGTGACATGGATACATAGCTTACATTTTGAATTTCCTCTTCAATTTCCTGCAACTGTAATAGTAAAGTCTTGACCTGAAACACCCTCAAATAAATATATTCATCTTTCCTCATTGGCCATTAAATGTAAATATTTGTTTTTTTAAATTTAACTATAAGCTTTAAAATGATACTCGTAACTAGTATCAATTTTCCTAAAAAGTAAGGTTAATTTGACTCCAAATGATGGCCCGTTAAACTTAATATTCATACTATCTACTCCGTAAATAAAATAAACGACCCAAAACAATTAGCAATGAGCATTTATTAGTACTTAGTTCTCACTGACGAATAAAAATTACCGGTTCTTCAATTCAAAATAATATGTATAATCTGAAAGGTGAAAAAATATTCGTTCTCTTTAAATCCCCATAAATGCAAGATAGCATTTATAAAACTACAATTAGTATAACCGAAACTTAATTTACATACATTAAACCTTAGTACTACATAGCTGATATAATATCGTCTCTCAAGAAAATATATTTTCAATGTAGTATTTATATGTGTGATATATATTTAAAGTACATTTGATTTAGAGCATCACTTATAATTTAGATAACATTAGATAGTATAGATACATAGCTATGAGGCCAAGGTCCACGTCGGGCTGTAGCGCCAAGGAGTGTAAGTAAGTAAGTAAGTAAGTAAGATACATAGCTGATATAATATCATCTCTCAACAATATAGATTTTTAATGTGATATTTAAATGTGTGATAGGTATTAAGGACATTTTGTTAAAAACATTCATAACGGACAATTCAGATAGTGCAAGTTTCTAAATACAGTTTTATAGTGTTAAAGTATATTAAATAGGCATAAGTATACTAGATTTTCTGTTCGTAAAACTGTACGTAAAATTTGGGAAAAACATTATAATGAATTCTACCAAAGATAATAGAATTTCTAGAAAGGATAAAAACGTGATTTATCTGAAATATTTACGGTAATGGACCAATAGAAATTAGTAAGTCATATTAAGTACATAATCCATTACCAGAAAGAACGTGGGCTGTTCAGTTACAAATGTAAAGGGCGTCAGAGGGTGGGCCGATAAAATCCGATGAACTAAACTGAACTCAACAGGATCATGCATTTGAAATGAAGGAAAATAAAACTCTTAAACTCTTTTAGAAAAACTAGAAATTTTGTGTTTGAAATCAAGCTTCGAGGTATTTTTACGATTGTCACTGCAATACTTCGAACAGAGTTTTGAACACTCCATAAGTAGAATGTACAATCTTATAAGGTACAAGTGGTAATTATATGTAGCTCGGGGAGTGCCTCTCACTCCCCGAGCTGTTTGTAATTTGGAAGAACACAATTTGAAACAGTGACGTCATATGCTTAGTAACGTCATATGGCTATAACGACAGCTGTTTAGAGGAACTGAAAATTCCCTTTGACATTTCCATGATCTAACCTAATTCCCACAGGGAAGTATATATAATATTTTTTTCCAAACTTCGCAACTAAACATTCAAAACAAATAACGCCGAAACTTGTGGGTTATGCTAAATAAATGCTCTATAACACGTTTAACTATATTATTTAATACCTATTACTTAACAAAACAATGCTAACTAGAGACAGGAGGACAAGAGGAAGGCCATTGTTTTACAATTACCTTGTACTGCGTTGTCTTTGATGGGATGGACCCTGTAGAGACTATTATAATTTTCTGTTTTAGCTGCTGAACCTAGAAATTGAGCTTGATTTTAACTGAATTGTTTCACTATTTTAAATAAACTGTACCACATATGTATAAACATAAATTTTATGTGCTTGCCTTGAAAATGTCAAATGAGAATAATCATAAAAAAACAAAGCTTTAGTTTTAACTATTACTACCGTAGTAGTGAAGAGTCAAAATGGTACAAGTCTCCACAAGTTAAGTTATATATTGTAATTCAGAGGCAAAATTGTGGCTCAGATCTCACGTTAAACTGTAGGTTCCTTATATTCTATTGACTTGTGGACCATTAGTTAACAGTCTTGTCTAAGGAACATATCAGCCCAAGACTACGTGATCGCACTACAATCATCTTAAACTCATTTCTCATTTACCTATGTTAGCTTAGAATACCTACCTGGACAGTTAGGTATTCTATTTCAGAACGGTAATAATAATAACAGTAATAAGTATAAAATTCTATATCACAAATTGTATTTTCATAACTATCACAGGTGCACAGAGGCCAAAAACAGTAGTCGTAAAAACTATATATATATATATATATATATATATGTGTGTGTGTGTGTGTGTGTGTGTGTGTGTGTGTGTGTGTGTGTGTGTGTGTGTGTGTGTGTGTGTGTGTGTGTGTGTGTGTGTGTGTGTGTGACCATGATAACGCTTGTAAAAATGGTCCGATCGAGACCAAATTTGGTCGAGACGTGTATTCCTACATTTACTCTTACTCGGATAGGTTCGACATCCAGACATATCGGTTAAACAAAAAGTTTAGTTTCGGGGGATTTTGTAGCCCTAAAATGGGATTTAATTTATTTCATATGCAGTTTTTAAATATTTAAAATGTTACCTTTTATTATTAGAGTTAGCTAAAAAAAACTACACAATTTAGTAATTGTTTTAAAGTTTTGCTCTATCTTCAACGGTTACCAAGATATTAAACATCTAAACACAGTAAGTTGTATTTTGGGGGCTCAAATGTTAATCTAATGGAAGATAAGGAAAAATTCATATTTTACTTATTATTCAATATTTTTAGATGAAACTTGGCATTTAGCTTCATGTGGTTTGGATCCATACATTTATTCAAAAAATATAGTTTTTGCCTTTATCATGGCAGCTAACCTGCATATTCTCTTCCTATACTAATATAGAGAATAGGCTAACTCTAGATGTTCATGCAACTTGGTATAAATGATCGAAATAAATTTGTTTGTTCTAGTTGTCAGTTGTTGCCTACATTTAATGTTCCTCATAGCAGCAAACCAGCAGATTGCTTCCAATATTACTCTAATGGAGAATAGGCAAACTCATTTATTTACTGACAGATATTACTAAAACTTGGTTTATGGTCAAAACAAACTTTATTGTAAAAAATCATTTTTCAGTGCAGCAAATCAGCATACTCTTTCCAATGATCTCAAGTAGAATATTATAACCTCAATCTCACTCATTTATTATATTATTATTGATTTGGAAATAAACTGAGTACGCAGGTTTTCTGCAACAGGGGTATTAATTTTTTAACAAAGTTAAGAAAAATCTTGTTCAATTTATTATGTCGTATAAACTGCTGAGATAGTAAAACAATACAGCCGGAAAGACAATTTTCGTTATAAAACACAAAATAAATATAATATTGGGGAAATACGAGGTGTAGTGTACAGATCTGAAACGGTTAAACTTGATCATATTATATTAAAAGTAGTAAATTTAGTAATTTAGTAATCGTTTTACTTTAAATTGCTAAATAATAAACCTGTGTATTGATTTATTTTCTTTGTAATGATTTGTTTAGGATTTCAGGTTGAACCATCACATGGTTGAAGTAGTAAGTAATGTAACAGCTGGTTAGTCTAAAGTGACCCATAACACAATGGTCGACAAATATTGATACTCGAAATCAGGTAATAATTTATGTTATTCAAGTTTGTTTCATTTTATTTGAATTGTGAATAAAATATAGCCGATCTCACGTCCCAAATTTGGCTTAGTGATTTAAACTCGTACATTTAACAGCCTCGACACGCCTCGTATCCAAAACACACATTTTTGGCCCTAGTGATGAAAAATACTATTTTACAATAAATGTAGTTTTTAAAATATTGTATGCTTTTTTATCTTATGGCAAAACTCTCATTATTTAATAAATATATAAAGGCATAAAGAATTTTAAATTATAACATAAATAGTCAGTTATATAAATTAATACAATTCCACAACTTCTATAGCTACTTGAATAAATTATAAGATATTAAATAAATAATGATAATAAATAATTTAACTAGATAAATTCTTCATCAACTCACCATATCAATGTTTTGTTGTATAGTAAACAACAAAATGGACAAAAGTACAGTCCAAACTGTTGAATAGAATATATTTGTTCTTGAAGAGTTCTTAAAACACGCATTTTTCCCAATATTTCCGTAAACATCCATGAACCAAAACACAAGTATCCCTACTATTTGGGACTTGAGTATTCGCAGAGACGGGGTTAGTAGAACTGTTTGCTCTCTTACCATGATAGTGAATTTATGTAAAGTTCCAGAGATTGTTAAATCTGTTGTGTTACTGTCCCACACACTGGCAATGTCCCTAAGGGTTATGTATATGCAGTGGTACATGGACACGAGGATGAGTATCAGACGATATGGGTAGTTCATCACCACTAGGTAACACGATACGAACGACACTTTCTCTGCTAGCCCCCTACTGGACATGGCCAATTTGGCGATGTAGCTAACGTGTACAATTATCAATAACATAATAAGATTTTTTGGTGATTTAGAAGGGCTACTAAGTTTGCTATTATATAACATCTTTAAAGACTCCCGTTGTTGGTCTAAACTTTTAAAAATATTTACAATTTTCTTCGTTCTGAAAAACATCACAGACCTAGTTAACAATTGTACTAAGAATAAAAAATGAAACTGTATCGTATATGCTGCATCGATTCTATGTAGACTGAAAACGAGTAACGAATGACTTAAATGGATTATTTCCCAAAAACAAAAGATAAATATAGAAACATAAATTTGATCGACTCTGAGATCGTACGAAGAAGTCGCCAAACTGTTGAAAATTGCTACACTACCTAACACATAATTGACGAACATGAAGGACCTATAGTAACTATACATACTGATAAGGGACGAGCCCTCCATCGTCAAAGGGATTGAGTAAAGTAATGGGCCTCATTGTGACAAGAGAGCTACCTACCGATTTAATGGATGATTAACCCTTCAAACCATAAGTGAAAAATTACCCCCAATATGACTGCTGAAATTATATTAATTTCATCAATATAGTATTACTCAAGGACATAAGTGATAAGAAGTACAGCGTTTGAAAAAAAATATTACATAACCTTTATGAAAATCATGCACCCATTCGAGTATTTAGTTAAGAGATAATGGTCCGGTGGAATATTTAATATAAAGTCCGATTAAAGCAAGTATTTTTATTTCAATGATTTAAC
Source organism: Nephotettix cincticeps (assembly GCA_023375725.1). NCBI lineage: Eukaryota > Metazoa > Arthropoda > Insecta > Hemiptera > Cicadellidae > Nephotettix > Nephotettix cincticeps. The sequence continues at coordinate 111,218,882 of CM041786.1, read as the reverse complement.
GAAAGAGTTTGAGGCTAATGCTAAACTAATATAAGAAATTTTGTGGCTTTGTTGACTTTAGCTAACGAATGTTGAAAGAAACCTGGGAGTTTTAATTAGAGCAACAACTCTCTCTCGCCTCTTCAGGGGGGGCTTGGGTTTATTGTTAGAGGAACTCTTTTTGTCTCGGTAACAAAACTGATGTGACGAATATACTTCTAATCTCTTAGATGGATTCTTGTGGTCACTGCAATGCTGTTACAAGATGGGTCTTTCCTCCAGTTGACACATTCAATCACGACTATTCTTATATAGTTTAAGAATTCATTTCACACAATAATAATGAAGAGATATAATAGATCAAATAGATAATATGGTAAATATCACACGTAAATATTTCTTAAATATCATAGATTTGAATGCAAAATATCAGAAAAAGCATTGTAATGGTTTTAAATGAGACATAAATTAATAAAACAAAGCTGCATTGAGAAATATAATAATTCTTAACATTAAATAATTGCAATTTGTTGCATTGCTTTGACACACTGGTTTACGACTGTAAAACGTACTCAGTTACGTACTTAGCACATTAATCAAACGAAATTGTTTATGAATATGTAATTATAAGTAATAAAGCTTCATGTAAATTAGAGTTTCAATATTTTCCACTTTAAAATAGGAGAATTTAGATAGTCAGAACTTGAACAAAAAAATTCAATAGTGGACATTAACTTCTCAAAATCCAACACGATCAAAATCCAATCCAATTTAATTCATTAAATAAACACTTGGGATGAAGTGTATTTATCTCAGTTAAATATGCACAAATGTTTTTTTCTCTAACGCATTATCTAAAAGTAGATGATAACATAAAAAACGTCATATTCAAAAGAAAATATCACATTAAATTATTTATGAATTATTTATTTTCGGCAGTCTGAGTGACTGCTTTCCATCTGCTGTATGACTGTATGACACCGGGCTTGCCGGGGTGAGAGCGGCCACTCTCGGCGTCATTGAGAGGGGTTGTCACCTTCCCCGGGAAGAGCTGGTCGGGAGACTACGGCAGCTCATCAGGCTTTTAAGCCTGGAAGCTCCATGAGACAATCAGCAACAAGGGTGCTCAGATAGCCACATGGCTGACGTGCTATAGGAACAGTGTAATTCAGGTAAATGAGTCATTTATTTTCAGGTATTGAATTGAAATTAAACTTTAAATATATTCTAAAACAATACATAGTATCGTTAATGGAAGAAATGAAGATAGACAACAAGAGGTTCAGTTCCTGAGAGAAGAAGGGTTGATTCTGTCTACTTGAATGACATTTAGGCATACTTTGTAACTACGGAATCTTATTTAATTGATACCATATATACCTTTTGATTAACAACCGCATTATCTGTGGAATGTGATTTGGTGACTACTCTTCATGGAGTACTTGATCGATTTATATAATAATTGACAAGGGGTGAGATTCATCAAGGGGTGAATGATGGAGCGGTCATCTACGGGCTGCGCTGCTTGTACCTCATTCACGACTAGTCGTCGTCATTTTGCCTCTCAATGAAATCTGTTTCTACTATCAAAGTTGATTCTGTGTGTATTAAATAGTGACTTGATTGTCTAAAATCATTGTTTGTTCATAAATTGGGTTTTACTGGTTTAAGCCCCATGATTTTTATCAATAATAAAAAAGGGAATTAAAGTGAAAGAAAACTTTTATTTCTTAAAAAACCCATTTTAAGAAATCGTTGCAATCTTTTATCTTGATTTTTATTACGGACATTTTTTCACTACCATTTTACGTAAAAAACAAGATTTCACGGCATTTCGGGTTCTGGAATCTGGCCCCATTCTCAGGCAATTATTTATTAACTGTGTCATGTTATACATATTACTTTGAAATGTGTAATAATGTGTATAATATAGTGCTTTTTCGTTTAACATACCCAACATGCTCAATCGATCTCTTTAATTTCCATCCTTCAACGACATTAACAGACTTAAAAATTCATTAATATTTTTAATGCTGTTCAAAGAATGAGGTAGAGTTGAGAGGTACACCGAAAAGAATGTAAAGGCTTAGTCCTTAAGCAATATGATTAAATGTTTTTTAGAAAATCTGTATTTAAAAAAAAATATGGCGAATTGATAGTATTTTACCAGTAAATACAAGATTTTGCAATACTTTTGCCGTGACATATGAAATGGTTTTCAAAACTTTCTTTTGCAGCTCAAAGTCTAATGGATTTGTAGGTTTTACTACTTCATGTGGGAACTCTATATAACAAAGAAGAGTGACGGATAATTCCTTATTAAGTTGTAATAAGAACGTCAGTAATGGACACAGACCATACAGTAAATTCCGAAAGAAAAATATACATAGGTTATATTTTCTATAAACATGAACGAAACAAAGATCAAAAGAATTAATTTCGTTAAGAACGACCTCTTGTGCTTTTTTACAAGTAACAGTTAAAGACTATTTTTCTATTGAGATTGATAAAACCACGGAAGTGACAAGGGTCAGTAAGGAATCTGAACAGGATGTCTTTAAATATTATATACGTTCCAAGGCCAATTATTGTTATAATAAAGATTTATCGATAACATCAAGGTGTTTTTATGTTGTACTGAGAAGATATTAACAACGGAATAATGGAGTATGAACGTGTGACCGATTGTGTTAAATGTAGAAGTGAAGTGACAAAACATACTATGGAGATCCATTAGCGGCCATTAAAGCTTGTTCACAGCTGCCGCGTTGTTTGGAATATATTTCCGCGTTTTTATTCCGCTTCCCGTTCATCACTGACATAAATATTTCATTTGATATATTGCTTAGCCAAATAATAATTTACTTTTGCTTCCCATTTGTTAATAGGCTTTTCACAATTATTTCAGTATGTTGTAAGCTAGTTTAAATAAACTATTTTACATTATGTGTCAATCTTATGAAATAAAATATGGAATTAAAAAGTAAAACAATAAATGTATCTAGTTCGTGTGATATAAAAAGCTGAGCCATGTTTGTCACCTAATTATGTCTATTATGTACACAAAAATATTACATAAATTTTTTTCTATTGTATTTAATACCATTAAAAGATACAGTTTTAATATAGTTAAAACCATTACATTTAACGCATACTCATTATTTTTGGGAACTATTATTCAGTATTTTATATCTTAAATACTACATAAATTTGTTTCCTTATACCAAAATAAGTCTCACGAACTATAAATCAATCAGTGTAGGTTTTCAAGTATTCCTTATATCAAATAAATTATATTTTATTACATTGTATAGGGAAAAATAAACCACCACTCCATGTAATAGCTCATTTATTAAAATGCATAATTATATAAATATTATCATTAATTATACACTATAATATTTTACTAAAAAGATTTATTACTTAGTCTGTAAATTAATAAAACACACATTTAGGAAAATTATTAGTTAATAGGAATTTTTACCTTTCCAATATCCCTTAAAATTTAAGGGTGTCGACTACCGGTTTCGTGACAACTGTCACAGCATCAGGTCACCTCGTCTATCGATTCGTCTGGTTTAAAATCAATAGGCACATTGAGACATTTAAAACTATACACATATTACAACAAACGCTACTTTTTGGGCCTGAAAATTAACTTAATAACCTAAGTTAACTGTCTTGATCTGCCCACACATTATCTTCCACTGGCAGCGACTGGAGTTCTGTTGAAGGTCGACGTGACGTCATCTGTGGTCAGCTGTTGCATTCCTTTATCTAGTTTGATAATGGTAACAAAAAGCTCGTTTGCCTGACTATTTTCTTTTTCATCTATATATATATATATATATATATATATATAAAATTGAATGTATGTATGTATGTCCTTTATGCGTTGCCAAACTACTCATCCGATCGCCATGAAACTTTAGGAAGTTGCTCTATATGTGTCAGGGAAGGTTTTAGTGAAAAATATTTTCGAAAACTCCATAAGTTTCCAATTTATGGCATTTTAAAATTCTAATGACAAAATTTCTACAATGAAAACATTTGATTTCTTAGCTATAGCTGATTTGTTTACTTTCCATTAGCAATATGCTTTACTATTCAATGCCATCTGAATCATTCATTAATAGCATTGTAAGACTATGAAGTAAATATGTGCTGTATAAAATGAACAGCTCTATTCGTCATGTTAATAGAGTACGGTTTTGTGGGATTATGTATTTATATATTTATTTTCTGTCTGATTAAAAGTCACGTGTTTATGTGTTGGCCAAATAAAAATAATTACAATGTTTATATATTTTGTGTTTATAATAATAATCAGCTGTTGTATATCTTTCTAATAAAAGCCGTATTAAAATTAAGTTTGGTTTGAGTTTTGGATTGGATTTAAAAATTGTGAATTAATATATTCAGGTTTATTTGTTTTATGGGAATGCTATTAATATGTCTTATCGTTTCTGAATTGTTATTCACTATGCCGCAACCCAGAATATATAACCTTTCACAATGAAGCCGTAATTCTACTCGACTTCAGAACATGGCCAATCTTAAAGTTAACAGGTTTTTACTGACAGGCGTTACGAAGTTCGCCGGGTCAACTAGTTTAATATATATAGTTAATTATAATTTCAAGGCTTAATATGTTTTGGAATTTTCCATATCTGTTTTATTTACTTCCGTTTTTGCATGTGTGGATTGTTTCTGTTTTCTTAAATTTTTGAGTAGCTGTGGTGGCTACTGTTAACTAAATGTTCGGCATAATTGGGTTTTTTATTAACTGTATTTTTGGCAGATTAAAACGAATTTTTAATGAGTAAGTACCGTTGTAAGAACATGAATTCTAAAAGCTATTATATATAAGTAAGGGACACACGATAAGAATTAAATTTTTGTAAACATTTTTTGTTTATAAGAGAGCCTTGAAAAATAATTTTTACCAGCACGATTGCATATAACCACTGTATAAAAAATTCCAAGGACAAATAAGCACTCACAAAGAATTTATATAAAAAAATATTTAGATTACTAGAAATTGAACTTGATTCTTCCTAACAAATTAATTTTCTTGATTAATTTTTAACTAAAAATTTAACTTTAATTTATAAAATATATTATTCAAATTATAAGGTCAGTTTAGGGATTAAATACCATAATTCTATGTTTATACGAGGAAATATTTAATGAAATTCGCCAAACAATGAAGATTAAATGGTGTATGTAAATGGATCCGTAGACCGATTTTGCTATAAATCTCCGAGAGGGCTGAATGCGCGATAATCTGTTTACTGTATGCAACCACAATGCTGTTTTAATTCCATTGAATCTGCCCAATAACTATTGGATGGTTTGTACAATGTTCAATAATTCAATTGCGGCTTGTCAAGTCGAATGTATTGAATAATCTGTTAAACAATATTATTGTTTTATTTCCAACTTTTAACTTCATAAAAAATAATCATTTCGTAGTTTAAAAAAATAACCAACGTTTATAGTACATTATTTTGTTGCATACGCTGAAACAACTGATAGTGAATGACATGAAAATATATGTGAAATAAACAGATTATTCATTGCTGTAATTGATTCATAAAAAAATTAAATATGTTTGAACTATTTTGTTTGTGATGAATTGTTCATTAGTAAAAAAGATTATTGCCATAATAGACTCGAAAAAAATCACACTTGGCTACTTACGTTTCGTTGTCAAAATGAATTTTACTAAACTACTTGATCGTGCATATAATGTGAAAATGCCAGCATTCTTTTGAATTAAATTTAATCACTACAGTTTTTATTTCTTCAAGATTATTTTGTGTAGCTTTTACCAGAATAATATCAAATATATAGTTAAAACATCAAAATGGTCATATTGAATCTTGGATCCATCCCTCTTAAATAAAACTTTACTCTCAATAAATAATATGCCTCTACATAGTTTTAGGTATCAGTTTGAATATTTGTAGTTGCCGTTTTAATTTTACTAATTCAATTTATTCAATAATTATATTCAGCCTTAAAATAATCCGTCGAAACATTTAGTATTCGTATGGTAGTAAATGGATTGGTCAGAGAATGAGCCACTTGGGGTATACTCGTGCATTAAATTAATCTTTTTCAAGTAAAAAGGTTTAACCCCTTTCTTTATACACAACTAGAGTCTAAGAAGAATAGTTTGGTCCCATAATCTATGTTGCTATAGATTTTAGGAGCTGTATTCCTAATCCAAAGCTGATTTGATCATTTAGTAATTACCAGGAAAATACCTTCATTCATTCAGCCAAGCAGTCAATAATATTTTGCTTTTTGTAAAGATGTTGTGTATATAAAAGCAAAAATATTATTGCTTACATTTTGAAAGGGCCGATATTCAACAGTAATGCATAATACAGAATTAAAAACTAAAATTTAAGTTTCGATGTCATAGTAATCATTAATTAGCAATATTATCATTGTTTATTTTTTGATTGTATTTATTACTTGTTATTACTTATGTATTACTTTATTTATTATGTTGAAAATACTTTGGTGTTAAGCTTTTTGTACAAAAGTGAGAAAGAGATCTGTAACATTTACGAAGGTTGAAAATCAAATTTACGTTGTAATTTGTAAATGATATGAACCAGTTAAACTGTAATATCCTATTTCAACGGACTGGGACGGTAGCATGTCCTGTAATTTAACTACTGGGAGATCACGCATTTTGAATGGTTATGAGTGATGGTCGGTGGATGTTATATTCTCTGGTATGGATCAACATCTACACTGTTGAATACAAAATTCATCCGTAAATACCATCCTCATATTTAGACCAGTTCAAAATTCAGAGACAGTGGTTCAGACTACACGTTATACCGTATGCCCCTTGATATGTCATTGACTGTTGGGCAATTCAGTTCTGTCTTAGGAACAAGTCGCCCTTAGTAAGGAACAAGACTACAAGATCGCGCCACAATCAACTTACACTCATTTCTCATTCATATTTGGCCTAAAACACCTGGACAGATTACCATTAAGTAAATAACTAACTGAATGAAGAGTAAATTTAATCAATAAATGTTCATTCGTACAAAAAACGTCATTTTTATTGAAATAGACTTAAAAACAAATATTAAATAGTATGTTTTTTAAGAGATTTGCCATTTTATTGGGCAATTACATTCTACGAAAAAAATTCTTCGTATTCTAAAGTCCAAAAATGTTTATATTGATATTAGGGCAAAGTAAGTTTTCATTTGTTTTGCATTTTTCAGGTTTAAACACTCAAATACACAAACATAATAAAGTTATAAATCTAAATTGTCAACTAAAGTATAAACTTTGGAAAATCTCGTAATTGACCTTGAAATTTTTTGGATAATGAGATAACTTTAAGTTATGTGCATCCAAAATTTTTAGGAGCGTGATAGAAGAATTAATGCTTTTATATGTACTCCTTATGTGTTTTACAATCGTTTAGTTATGTTCAAATATACAGGCTTAAAAACCATTCACCCACATATAGGAGAATAATAAAAAATTACTATATTCATAAACTTATATTTCTTGAATGGAAAAATTTAAGTTTTACTCTTGTATATACCGTTTTCCATTACCTATGTTTATGTACTGTGTGCGTCAAGTTTGCCTCTGATACAAAAACCTAAAGTTGTTCGGTACAGAGTCTGAAACTTAGCCAAGAGGCTTAGAGACATTACTGATGTCTACTTCAAAGCCCAAGTTACTCGTCATGTCTAAATTCGCTGATTTATCCAAAACCATTTTATCAGTTAACTGATTGACCAAAATAATTATATTTTAATAATTATATTTATTTATTACTGTTTAGATTAGATCTGATTATCAAAATGGTAACCGTGCCACAAGGTATAAGTATTTAAGACAATATGAATAAGAAACAAGTGTAGAACGTTTGTGGCGATCTTACTGACATGTTCTTTAGACAGAACTGTTAATGCATAGCCCAACAGTCAATGGCCTATCTAAGGCGTACAGTTTAATGTGGAAAACCACTGCCTTTTTCTAATTATGAGGATAGTCTTCACAGATTAACGTAGTATCCAATATTACGTTAATCGACACAGGTGAACCCACCGACCATCGCTATGGAATTCCCCGTCGTATCTTTTTGTCTTACAAGATTTAATATTTCCATAAATCTTGCTGATGTGTTTGGGCCAAAAACTTAAACACAATGTTCACTTTTCATCTTTCATTCATAGTTTTTAGAACCTTAAGCTCAATACATTTTCTCATAATGCAAATGTCAAAAAGATTATATTTCACGGATAATTCAGTGTTAATTTAACACTGCAAAAGCGTGCCTATTCATCACGTTTATTTTATTTATGTATCGGTTTGAGTAAGTGGTCGTTTATGTAAATATCATCCAACGACTCAATATGCTACAGATGTAACTTGGAAACTAGTTATAACAGATTTTATTACAGAAAACGTGTAAAATAATCCAGAAGAGAAATATCCATTTGATTATATAGCCTATAGGTAGCTTTTATTTAACTTTTATTATCCAATACTATAATACGAGCAAGGTTTGTATATATATATATATATATATATATATATATATATATATCTGCACACGGATCTCAAAAGCGACTCTAAGGAATTTCTTTATATTTTGAAAATAACTCCAGAATAATTTCCAGAAAAATTTTCGTAGAAAATAAGTTCTAGATAGGTCTAATGTCCAGGAAAATTCTTGTTTTCTTGTAATATTAAGTTTAAAATCTATAAATTTAACACTATGCTTATGGTTCAGCATTTAATATTATGCTTCAAAACATCTGTTTATAACCGTTTGACAGTTGTTGATTGAAGATGGTGGGGAACAATGTGTGAATAGAGGTTTTTCATAAATATTTATTTTATGTATGTAAAAAAATTATAATACATGTCTTATTCTATACGAGCAAATCTCGGTCACCAGGTACTTATTTCTTTAAATGTTATAAAATTAGTACAAATATAAACTACGGTATCTTATCTGTTGGTGTTCCTTGGTTCCCTACACTAAAATTTGTGTTTCAGATCTACAAAATCATTATTTTAAACTGGATGATATTTTTATAACATTATATTTTGTCAGGAAATAGCTGTGTATATTCGTATGTATACATTGCTGACTTTCCTCTTTTATTTCCTGTTAAGGAAGAGTTGCTAACATTATTATGCATTCCCTAAGAGCGTCATTTCCTCGGGTACCCCTGCAACGTTAGTTTTCCCTACCTATATGCGAACATGTGACTTTCACTACCACCACTTCCCGTCTTAGTTATTATTTATATTTTACTCTAACACTGTATAATATCATAATCATGAATTTCTGACAAGATCAATCAAATACTATCGTTTTAATATGCTTTTTATGGGAATGGATCAAGTCAATAACTGCCTATGTAGCAACAATATAATTTTCGGGGAATGACAGAAAACCTTCTCAATTAATTATTTACTAATTTGAAAATTTGAATTTTTTCTCAGACGTACTTTTGTATGTTTCTAACACATTAGTGTACCTAGTTCTTAAAGAGGTATATGTTTATTGTAGATAAAAATAAAATTACGTGATGTACTTGGTCAGCTCTTGACTTGAGCTTGTTACTTGGTAACTTCTTCCCTTAAGTTAAGTGGTTTTGTTAGAAAATACCAGAGTCATAAGTCACAATAAGTCTGTGTAAATAACAAACTGTTTTAACCCTAAAATTGTTAAGAAAAAATCTATAAAATCATCTATCAACATACATCTTCAGCAACCTGATGGGAATAGAGGACCATGTACACTATACTGATGGGAAGAAATGACCATGTACACTGTATTTGGGTAGTTACTGACTTGAGGTAGATTTTCTTCCTCATTTAAAACCAGCCAAATATTTGGTCTTTGGGTGGTTTTTGCCTTAACGATATCCGCTATCAGAAATAGAACAAAATGGCGGTCTTAACTGAATTTCGAAAAAAATTTCACTTGTGCAGTTCTTGACTTGAGCCATTAAACTCCACTGATCATGGAGAATTAATCAAAACGAGACACAGTTATTTTAGAAACTTAAATATTTTATTATGAGTTAAAATTATTGATATCCTACTTCTAAAGAACACTATTTCAAACATAACTACATGATTTTGATAGACAAGTCAACAAGGTATACGAAATTTAAAACAGCTGAAAGATAGTTTTGGTAAAAGTTAAATTGAATACATTTTTATACAATATTCCCAAATGTTCTCGGGTCAAATTTAAATACCCGATTACAACTGTTTTTATTGATGCATGGATTTTATTTTATAGTCTCAAATCAAATGATCAAAGAGATTAAAACATAAGCGATGGTCAAAATGTAAGCAGTGATTAACATCAGGATACTGTCAACGTCTGTAGTTTTGGAGTATATTAATGAGGTATAAAAATAGTGTAAAATTAGTAAATAGTCTATATCTTGTGAACTTTAGTTTCACTGACATACATTATTTTTAATATTTCTACTACTGAGACAAACAAATTTTAAAATTTAAACTAGCAGTAAGCCCGTCTTTGTACGGGTTGCAGGGTTCAGTTTAAATAAGAAAGATAATCATACCAAAATGTAAAACAGAAATCCTAAGCAAATCAATAAAAAGAAAATAAATCAATGCCCACCCTTATTATTTAGTATTACTTTAACAAACACAATTTTAAAATTTAAATTCTAAATCTAATTAATTAATTGATTTATATTCCATACAAGAACACTAGTAGATAGGACTAGTTAGTGAAAGGAAGCGACAATTTATAAAACATTCATCCATAAAACTTTTCTGCAGGGAACAAACAGACATTACTATTGTATCACTGTAGGTATAGACTACTTTATATTTAACTTAAATTTACAAATAGAAACTCATTAGTAGTGAGAATAATTTTTAAAATCAAATCTATGAATCCAATACTATAATACGCATATTTGCCAATACTATATTCCAATACTATATTTGAACACGGATCTCGAAAACGGCACTAAGGAATCTCTTTAAATTTTCGGAATAACTAATTTCCGAGTAGAAAATAAGTTCTAGATAGGTCTAATGTCCAGGAAAATTCGTGTTTTCTTGTAATATTAAGTTTAAAATCTAAAAATTTAACATTACGCTTATGGAGAATAAAATGTAAACAATACAATCCAAAACAGCTGTTTATAACCGTTTGACAGTTCTTGATTGAAGACGGCAAAGAACAATATGTGAATAGAGGTTTTTCATAAAAGTTTATTTTATGTATGTAATAAATGTAAAATTATCAGGTTACTAATCAATTTGTAAAAACTTAAGGGTAACATAACTGTGCGAAATAAAAGCAGGAAAGAGTATTTCCAAAATCTTCCGTGTTTTGATAGAAAACGTATTTGTTGTATTGCTTGAAGCCACTGTAACAAACCAAATAATATGTGTAAATTAAATTTATCTTTTGCTTTTCAATCCTCATTCCGTTTTTTTCAAAATCAGTTGATCACAGGCTAATAATAACTGCATGGATAATTAAACATTAAATGATTGGCTTTGGCTAAAAGACGTTAAACGGCGTTGCTCATTTGACTGACGCCGTAGCCGATTGGTAGCGTGTCGGCCTCAAGAACTGGAGGTCGCGAGTTTCATCCCCACCAGGTGAGATACCTTTTATTCAGTGCTATATTAATTATGGTGTATTAATTCGGTTTTATTTCAACCACATAAATATTTTCATTGAGTAATAAATGTGTTTTAGTTTTTCTAATTAATTTTTATAATACATGTCTTATTCTATACGAGCAAAGCTCGGTCACCAGGTACTTTATTATGAATTAAATAAAATGTATGAATACAGACGAAACTAATTTTTATAAAAAACCAATCAACCTCAACCAAGCTTATTAACCTCTACTTGACACAATCAAAAAATGTTTAGTTTTTATCTGAAATCATCACTTTACTTAATTTTTATAATATATTTAAAGACATTTGACCCTTGTAAAATGCTTACGAATTAATTTATAAATATTATAAAATACTTTGAATAAAGATTATAATTTGTAGTAATATTTAAATGCATGATTACTTAAAAAAACGTATAAGTAAACATTTATTTGTTATATGTTATACGAGAGGGCCCAGAGACAAACTGTTGATGTCAAGAAGATTGATCGGAGTATATTGAATACGTGACTGAACAAACTACGTTATGGTCGGTCCAACAAAACTATCACCACCTTCATGGTTTTGTAGCAAACCTCGTTATGGTTTGTCCCACAAATATCGCAACCTTTATGGTTTTGTAGCAAACCTCGTTATGGTTTGTCCCACAAATATCGCAACCTTCGTGGTTTTGTAGCAAACCTCGTTATGGTTTGTCCCACGAATAACACCCCCGTCATGGTTTTGTAGCAAATCACGTTATGGTTTGTCCCACAAATATCGCAACTTTTATGGTTTTGTAGCAAACCTCGTTATGGTTTGTACCACGAATAACAACCCCGTCAAGGTTTTGTAGCAAACCACGTTATGGTTTCTAAGTATATATATATATATATATATATATATATATATATATATATATATATATATATATATATATATATATTTAGAGATGATTTTGATATTAATACAAGAAACGTATATCACAAATATTGCACGATACCTACATCAAAATCCGTACCCTACCTTAATCTCGTACCGTAATCGAATCAGTATCCTTACTTCTCACGTGCTGCAATTTAATCCAGCGTTATTATCTGTTTATTATTAAAAACAAATATTCAGTTCGTCTTTCGTTTCTTTTGATTGTCCTTGTCAGTCTCACTGACTATAAATAAGAGTGGATACAATTTAGAGCTAAAGCTAATTTAAAAATTACTATTTAGAGCTTTTGTGTCTAAAAGTTTAAGGGAAAGAGAAATATTTTATATAATGTTTAAAATATTATTTTGATAACAGCTGACACACATGCCATTGATTGTGTTGGAAAAGACCCAAATATGTTCTGAAAACTATTCCGTCACGATGGTGGTCTCCTAGACCCACTGTCTGATAGGTATAGCAAGTCTACAGATTAAAACATTAGAAACCAATTAATTGTGGTTTCGAAGATTTATTTTGAAATTTTAAACGTTTTTCATAATTCGGTTTATTTTGATTTGCAGTAAGTCACAAAGTACTTAAATATACCAAATGTTAACAATAATAGTTTCACGAGACTATAAATTTCTTACTTCAAATTTAGCATCAGGGCCACTTTTTTTTAATAATCTTTTACTTATTGTTTGGGAACCTATTTTATGACAAAATATTAACTTGTGATCACTAACTTATAAGAAAAATAAAAACGATTATTTTCTCCATCATCAGTAAAACTTGCCCACGTTAAGTTAAGAACTGAGCATATGCACACTTTGAAATAGGTTTAAAATAAAATATCAATGCAAAAAGACTGATTTCTAAAAATTCCTAAAATGGTATTCGTTTATTTATTTCTGTTCTTTACAATGGATCTAATGCCAATTCATAAAATATATCTAATATCCCACTAAAACTGGGGTGGTAGTTAATTAGTTAACTCATTTAATTAATTTATTCGAATTGGGCGTTGGTCAGTTTTCAGAAGACAAAAACCTTAACCAACATAGAGTGATTAAAAAATGTTTCATCCTAGTAGATATTATCGTCCCTACAGAGAAGACAAACGAAAATATCCTATTTACGTTACATTCAGATGGAAAATCTGATAAGAACCAATTCGGGTTTCTTGGGGTATACTTGAATACATATATCAGAAATAAATAAAGAAAAAGAAAAGTAATTAAATAAGTAACCATAAATAATGTAGTTACTTAATGTAAATTAACTGTACACATTAATTACTTATTTTGTACATTAAATGTACAGTATTAAGTAATGTAAACTGTAATTGAATTTTTAATCGTATTAATAATATTTTAATTTATTTTCGCTGTTATTTAATTTGTTAGTTTTGAATTTACAAAATTTAGCTTTTTTCTTTAATTTGTTTTTATGAAAGAGATCTATAGAGCCGGTAATCAGTAATGTATCGATAGACGTTACTGGGGCCAAGATTCGAATGTTTGTAAAAATAATATCTTCGTCCAATTTAACAAAATTTAAAATTATTTTCATTATTCTACTTTAGTAAAAGATACGCCTTATTAGTCATCTGTGAAAATTTGCATTATCCATTATAAGATTACTAATACAAATAAATACTAATAGAATAGCAAATTGTATTATCTGTGAAAGATTTCACAAGTAAATTCTCATTCTAAACATTGGTCTATTGACCCCCTCCCAATACTGTGGAACAAATATGTGCAATTGTACCCTGTGATTTAACTACCTGTGTGCACTCCTAATCTCCTACTTCAATAAATAAATGTATTTCCAATGTTAGTTTGTCTTGTGGAGAGAAAAAGTGTTATAAAAGTGCTGGCGTTCAAAAAATATACGGAAAACCCCTTTGCACAAGTACACATGAAGACAGTTTTTACTCATGAGTGATTCAAATAAATCCAGGGATACGAATATATTCATATATTTATAGTGGAAATCACACTATATACACGAACAAAATATGTTTCTTAAGTAGTTTATTAATTAAGGATTGGTTTCATGAAAACAATTTATTAGGTAAATAACGAAATTTGAAGTAATTTAGAATTAGTGTTTATGTAATATATATATTTGATTACAGTAGTGAGAAAGAGTGTCTCATATTTAAGTGAAACAGAAGGCATTAATACGAATTAACAAAAATGTAAATGCCAATGTATGGCCAATGCTGGGATTGAACCCTACGCTTAACGGCGCTAGTAACGGTCACAGTGGACCAGTTATTGCTTCGGTCTCCATTCACGGCAGATTTACAGTTTAACACCATCCAGTCGATGGCAATCGTGATACTCTTTATTGCTTACATTTATGCTACATTAATTCTACTTATTAATGGTTAAATATTAGTTTTACGTAGGTATAACAAGATGTATCGAATAATCTGTAACGTATTTAAGAAAGTTGATACTTTATTGTTATTTACTTCAAACTATTCAAATATTACAAGTGTACCTAACTTAACAATAACTGTGGTAAAACCACTGAACGATGCAGGTGGTCAAGTCTTTCATTTATAGGGATTCTAAACCAGGAGCTCAAGATTTTTTAAGCAATAATAGTATGGAAAAATAAAAAAAACCTATTATGAAAAACTGATGACATCAAATGATATGCCATCAAAAATATAACATGGTAACATACTTTATTACAAAATTAAAATACAGAATTTCTAAATATTTAGATATTTTATAGATCATAAGTATGTTTAGCCACTAAAACATATTACAGATCTGTATAAAACTTATTAGAACTTAGTTACAAATTTCTTCAAGAAATTTTATCCATTAAAAAATGTTTACAATAATAAAACAGGTTGTAAGGAATTGTTTCAATACGATATTTCATTCAACACAATATTTATAAATACAATTTTACGTGATTTTCTCATAGAAATAACAAATTCGTTGTCTTTGTAGCGAATTGACAAGACGAATGAAAGTTTTGAAACCCGAAGTTGACGTTCGTTCCTTCAAAGTCATGGCCCATACCGAACTGAACAGCTAAACTACAATCTAAACAGCTGTTCTCATAACCAAAAAATCAATACAATAGCTCTGGTAGTGGTAGGAAATTGGGTCCAAACATTTCAGCTACGTTTTTGCGTAACACAAATCTACTAACACCCCCCCAGAGTACATTAAAACTTCACTCTAACGTAGTTTTGTTACAAATTACAAATTGTTAAAATTACATCAAAACTTACTCATGTGACCTGATTGCTTTAAAGATTGTAAACGTCATACAAATTAGGTTGTTTATTTTCCAGTAAAACAATAGATTTGAAAAACAACCGCACAATCACTATTAAAATCAGATGAAAAATAATCAAATTATTTTAAAAAAGCAATGGTTCCTGAGAAATGTGAAAATTACTTCCCCAGGTAAACGTTGTAGCTTATATTTTTTAAGGCACTCATTATTATTTTCACTGGGGAAATTTTTATTTCTTCCTTACTTTTCAATATAGTTACATCACCCAGCAGCCCAATAAAGTGTAATATAACCTAAATGAGGAAAAGGAGGGGCCTACCCGAATTCTTTGAACCTTTAATAAAATGGTAATGTATGCAATTTGTAAAGTTTATCTTTAGGGGAAGAGAGTATACTGACTTATAGTCTCTTCACTTATACTTATACTTCACTGATATCGTTTATTCAACTTATATGTCAATCACTATTTTTAATTACTCAATTAAATACTTGTTAATTACTTTTTTTAAACTAATCACCAGTCCCCCCAGAGCTTAGATATATCCATTTCAAAAGCTAGATAGTCTGCTTGTTATGACAAAATATTATGAGAGCTCCGTACCTTTATCCAAAAAGTAAAAAAACACGGTTGAGAATAACAGAGAATAACATTACTACAGTCGTGGAGTTAATTAGCGATTACCGGAAACGTTGGTAGATTCGGAAATTAAAATTCTATGCTTTGATTTTTATTATATTTATTTCATTACTCTTACTTTTTACTTAATTATTTTATACATTGTTTTTTTACTCTCATATGTCGTAGAATAGTTTATTAAGCATAAAATTTGAAAATGTACTCCTTGTAAATATGCACTATAATTTAAATTATAGCCAAAGCCGATCATTTACTGTTTAATTACCCATACCGTTATTAGCCTGTGATCAACTGATTTTTTTATAAACGGAATGAGGATTGAAAAGCAAAAGAGAGATTTAATTTACATCAATTAATTAGTTTGTTACAGTGGCTTCAAGCAATACAACGAATACGTTTTCTATCAAAACACGGAAGATTTTGGAAATACTTTTTCTGCTTTTATTTCGCACAGCTATGTTATCCTTAAGTTTTTACAAATTGTTTAGTAACCTGATAATTTTACATTTATTACATACATAAAATAAATATTTATGAAAAACCTCTATTCACATATTGTTCTTTGCCGTCTTCAATCAAGAACTGTCAAACGTTTATAAACAGCTGTTTTGGTTTGCATTGTTTACATTTGATTCTCCATAAGCGTAATGTTAAATTTTTAGATTTTAAACTTAATATTACAAGAAAACACGAATTTTCCTGGACATTAGACCTATCTAGAACTTATTTTCTACTCGGAAATTAGTTATTTCCAAAATTTAAAGAAAATCCTCGGCGCCGTTTTCGAGATCCGTGTGCAAATTTACATTTGATTCTCCATAAGCGTAATGTTAAATTTTTAGATTTTAAACTTAATATTACAAGAAAACACGAATTTTCCTGGACATTAGACCTATCTAGAACTTATTTTCTACTCGGAAATAGTTATTTCCAAATTAAAAAGAAAATTGGACTCATTTCGAGATCCGTGTATATTATATAAATATATACAAATTTGCTCATATATATTATGGAGCACAATACAATGTACTGTGTTTAGATTTTTTAATATCTCGGTAACCGTTGGAGATAGAGAAAAACTTAAAGGAACTTAATCATGTATTTTTTTTAAGCTGATTACAATGGTGAAATATAAAATTGGAAATGTTAAAAAATCACACGTGAAAAACGTAAAAAAACATTTTGTACAAAACTAAACTAGTTTATTGACCGATATTCTGTTTACATCGTAATTTGTAGGAATACACATCTCTACCAAATTTTGTCTTGATCGGACCATTTTTACAAGAATTATCGTGTTCACAGACACACATATATATGCATATATATATAAATTTTAACGACTATTGTTTTTCGACTCTGGGCACCTAAAGACGAAAAAATAACATGGTCCCGGGCTTAAGTCTTACCATGAGACCTACGGTAATAGCTTATTCCCTATGGGAAATTCGCTAAAAACCCCTCCAAAAGGTATGTGCAATAATAAAACGAATTTACTCTTAGTATGTGCTCTCAGAAGCACAGACACACAGAAAATAAGAGGAGACCCATTCCAGCTTTTGTGTGATATGAAACGTAAAAATAACTTAACATGTCATAATTTCAAAGTATGATAAAAGCTCTAATTTGTCATGTAAATTTGCACGATGTATTATTACATATCAAATTAACATATATTTTACTGTTCATATACGTAAACTATGTTTTATTTTAAAATACCAGTAATTATCGATACGGTTTTATTTTATAAGTATATATTTTACTGTAAAATCTGGGGTTGACGAAAATCGAGTGCTGTATGTAATTTTGTGTGGGCTTCGATGCAGGTTCTTCTATGGGCGGTTTGCTGGGTTCATGAATATTAAAGTTGTTTGGGCGAGATAATGATTCCGCTCTCAAATAGGAACCTGCGTGTTAACACATATGGGACAAAATATATACAGTTTTTAATAAATTTTAATTCAGACAGCAATACTACTTGTCCACTAAAAATTTCACAAACTGAAAAATATTTATTATAGCCTACTTAAAACGAATCCAATACTATAATACGAGCAAGGTTTGTATATATATATATATATATATATATATATATATTTGCACACGGATCTCGAAAACGGCACCGAGGATTTTCTTTAAATTTTGGAAATAACTAATTTCCGAGTAGAAAATAAGTTCTAAATAGGTCTAATGTCCAGGAAAATTCGTGTTTTACTGTAATATTAAGTTTAAAATCTAAAAATTTAACATTACGCTTATGGAGAATAAAATGTAAACAATAGAAACCAAAACAGCTGTTTATAACCGTTTGACAGTTCTTGATTGAAGACTGCGGGGAACGATATAGAGGTTATGCATTAATATTTATTTTATGAATTAAATAAATGCAAAATTATCAGGTTACTAAACAATTTGTAAAAACTTAAGGATAACATAGCTGTGCGAAATAAAAGCAGAAAAAAGTATTTCCAAAATCTTCCGTGTTTTGATAGAAAACGTATTCGTTGTATTGCTTGAAGCCACTGTAACAAACCAATTAATTTATGTAAATTAAAATTCTCTTTTGCTTTTCAATCCTCATTCCGTTTATAACAAAATCAGTTGATCACAGGCTAATAATAACGGTATGGATAATTAGACAGTAAATGATCGGCTTTGGCTAAAAGACGTTTAACGGCTCAATCACTCAATTGACTAACGTCGTAGCCGAGTTGTAGCGTGTCGGCTATAGGCCGACACGCTAGCCTGAACTATAGGCCGCGAGTTCCATTCCCACCAGAGGCGATACTTTTTCTTCAGTGCTATATTAATTATGGTGTATTAAATCGGTTTTATTTCAACCACATAAATGTTTTTATTGGGCAGTAAATTTGTTTTAATTTTGCTAATTAACTTGTAAAAACATGTCTTATTCTATCCGAGCAAAGCTCGGTCACCAGGTACTAAATAGCAATGTGTAGTTTTTTATAGGAAAATAGAAAGTATATATCATAAACATTAAAACCTTTACAATAATTATGCAAACAAAACAAGATAATATTATAATGACATCCGGTAGTTTGAACCTCGTGCAAACCGCGCGCGTGCGTGTAGGTTTAGGTGGATATGCATGTGTTTGTCCTTAAATATAATGAGTTTCAAATCTAGGCAAATCGGTCAATCCAGGCGTATTTAGGGTTTTGGAGGGTGGTAATACTCCGAATCGCATGGTGAGTGTTGGGCCTCATGATACATTATTAGAACCCATCGAAATCAGTTGAAAACCCCGACAATTTAGTATTTTGAGCCATTGTTCTATGTCAATTAGAAATGTTAATGTCAATGTTCTATGTCAATTATAGAGACTGGTAAACATAGAACGTTGTCTGTTAGAGCCCAAATGATAATATTAAGGGTGAAATGTTAAAATTGATATATCACTGATTATTTGAAATATTGTATTAAGACTTGATATAACTTTATACAATTAAGGGTAAAAAAATGGGTGGCTTCAAAATGGTAATGTGAATACTTTCCTTGAAAGAAAACCTACTTACCTACATCTGATAAAACTCTTAATCCATATATGTTAAATGATGTCATGAAGCTATTTATAATCATTCTTATATGTTTTCGTTGTGAGGTGGAGAACTAAGTGTAAGTTATTCATCAACATTAATTATTCATTACTGATCATTTATTTGATAACAATTTCTAAACTATTCCTTGTTCAATATTCAATGTTAAATGAACTACTTAAAAATAACTTATTAAAGGTGTACATCTACGAGTCCATGATATTGACAACTTGATATTGAAAATATATCTTTAAAGTTTTTCATTTTATGGTTAAATTTATTCAATAATTAGTTTTAGTTTGATGACTACGATTAGTAGCTTAAGTGATTCTCATAAATAAATAGATTAGTAATTAAAAAAGTCACGAATGGTATTTTTAACTACATAAAAGCTCTTATTTATTGAAGAGCGGCAGTGTTTATAGGGAGCGTTATGCCTAGACCAATAAGTCGTGGTTATAATTTGATAGCTATATAAATATAATTGTTGAATTGTTATACACAAATGTAAAGCGAAAATAAGTATTTTGGATTATTCCGTACTTGGGTTATCTCTTTCGTCGTTATTAGTTTACTAATAATTAACTAAAAATCTCATAGTATGTAATACCAAAAGCAACTATTAATAAGAAATGTTTGTTGTGTATTGTTCCTTTAGTGACATTGCAAATAATGTTGATAGCAACTGTGTGAGTTGTCCTGGACGTATCGTGTCAGCTATCCATAATAGCTACTGTACTAGTATCCCCACCAGATGTTTCTACATCTAACAGCATGTTGCTAGCACTCTCAACCTAGGCTAGTTATTGTTTAATGTGTGTTAATAGGTTCTTGGAAATGGTTGATATTAAAATGGAAGAATGTTAATTTAATTATTAAAAAATAAAAACTTGTCATTAGGAAAAATTTTAATTTTTAATGAAATTTCCCTACCAAATCAAACAAATAATTTTGCCTATTGGCAGCTCATTTTCACTACCTTGAGTAATCAGTAATCGTTGAATCGAAAACTGTTTGGAAAGCTATAGCACGCCTATAGAACGAATTTTGCTTGAAAAAGTTTGAAGAAAATTCCAAGATATTGAAACTAAGTTCTTCTCCTCTCCTGTAAAAAGTTGGAATAGTCCGCGCCCTTTTGACAGCAACGGAAGTTGAACAATTTTTCTTTAAAAGGCTCGTGGATTATTTGGCCCTCTTCTGTATTGACCTCCATAAGTCTTTGTAACCATAACCGTTTGTAAATTATATGACTGAACACGATACGTTTTAGCAGTATTTTTATTTTTATGAAGATTATATAACACCTATTTTTCAGTTAATTATTCAGTATTTGAATATCGGGCATATTTTTATAATAATAATAACATAATAAGTTTCAATCAAAAGTTTATTAGCCTTACTCATAAGTTAATAACTAAAAAATTTACTGTAAATTACTACCAAGTATTTAAAAAGTCTCGATAGTAATATCAAAGCGTATCAAACCAAGATGAGCACAATCATGTTAAAATAATCATACGATCATGTTAGGTCATGCTCATTGATAATTTAATAATGCTCTGTGAACAAGGATTCTTCTAAATCATGTTTACGATAATGTGTCTGTAGTATACCAAGGAGTCGGTCCATGTCAACTGTCCTTGGAACGAGGCTCTAAGTGTACTTTTGTTAAAAACTAATTGTACTATAGACAGTTTACTTTAATCCAACAGTAAGTTAGTCATATGGGTAGTACAAACACGATTATTTTGTTTCTAACCTAATATATATTATTATGCTATTAATATAATATTATGTTCTTAATATGTTCTTTCCACCAAAACTGCACATCATGAATTTTATAAGGAAGGACTTATTAAAGCTACAAATTAAAGTTAATTATTGAATAAATTTAACAATAAAATTAACTTAAACGATATGTTTTCAATATCAAGCCGCCAATATCATTGACTCGTTAATGTACACCTTAAAAAAACGTTTGTAACTCATAATGAATAATCTAGAAATGATTATCTAATAAATAATACTTAATGAATAATATAGGTTGATGAATGAAAACTTACACTTAGTTCTCCACCTCACAGCGAAAACATGTCACAATAAACACAAAACTCTATTTCCCAAAAGATTTTAAATAATATCAATAAAAAGATATTCTTTAAAATATATTATTCATTTTGTTTGAATATAATAAAAATATTGAATAGTAATAGAAAATATTCATTTATTACTTAAAATAGATTAAAAGATTAGAAACGTATTTAAGATCAATATATTTATTCCCGCCGAACAATATCAATTTTTTCATTTCTTTGTTCTGTTTTTAAGTACATAAACTGTCTTTGACATGGATATGTCTTAGCTCTGGGGGGGGGGGGTGTTAGCAATTTGAACGACTAAAACTTGAAACATAATAACAACTGTTTAGATGAACTGGAAATGTTCACCTTAGACATATTCATGATCTAGCCTATGAGTATTTCCCACAGGGAAGTAAATACACATATTTTTGGCCAAGTAGTTGGCAGTTACCACCATAAGCGTAACACATTTACATCAATAAGTGGGCATAGGTGTTGTCTTTGAACTCCATTATCAAGTAAAGCGTTATATTTCAGCTTCAATAAGTGGAGATTGACGGCACATCGGTAGTTAATCTTATAGTTGTCTCTTAAAATATTATGTTAGTATAATCGATTAATGTTCTGGATACTTCGATGTTTTACACATTCGTTGAACAAGATTTTGTCAAACTTTAATTATTAAAAACGTATGAAATGGTAACCTATAAATAGTAAAACAAAGTTCATTCAAAGCTTGAATTATGTTCCAATGTGTATGTTTTCATCACAAACTAATTTTATTTAATCCCATGTTGATTCCGACTTACAGTTAGGAAAGATGTTTGAAATTAAAAATGTAAGTAGCATTTTGAAAAACTTTTATCCTCTTTAATGGTAAAATATTTTACATTTGGAAATTCTTAAGTCAGTATAGTCTTAAGTCTATAGCCTTGTCAAAATTATCAGTATCTCAAAAACAAAATACCCCCGTCGCAGCAGACCTGCGTACTCAGCGAATTTCCAAATCAATAATATAATAATAATATGTGACAAGTTTTATAAAAATCTGTCCATAAACATGAGAATTATTAGTTTATTCTCCATAAGATTGGCATGGAAAGGAGTGTGTAGGTTTGCTGCTGTAAGGAACACTGAAAGAAGTCATTTATACCATAAATTATTTTTATTTTTAACATTTATACCAACTTTCATCAACATCTGTCCATAAATAAAGGAGTTTGCCTATTCTCCATATGATTAATATGGGAAAAGAGTATGCAGGTTTGCTGCCATGATAAACACATAAACTATGATTTTTAAGCATAAATGAATAGACCTCAACCACATGAAGCTAAATATCAAGTTTTATCCAAAAATATTGATTAATATGGGAAATATTAATTTTTCCCTACCTTCCATCGTCGTCGTTTAAGAATTTTTGGCCAACCTCAATTGTTTTAGCCAATCTTATACTGAATTTAAATGTCCATACAGTTTGTTATTATTATCCTGTGATCAACTGTTTTTGTTAGAAAACGAATGAGGATTAAAAAGCAAAAGAGAAATTTAATTTACACATATTAATTTGTTTGTTACAGTGGCTTCAAGCAATACAACAAATACGTTTTCTATCAAAACACGGAAGATTTTGGAAATACTCTTTCCTGCTTTTATTTCGCACAGTTATGGCACCCTTAAGTTTTTACAAATTGTTTAGTAACCTGATAATTTTGCATTTATTTAATTCATAAAAAAAATATTAATGCATAACCTCTATATTGTTCCCCGCAGTCTTCAATCAAGAACTGTCAAACGGTTATAAACAGCTGTTTTGGTTTCTATTGTTTACATTTCATTCTCCATAAGCGTAATGTTAAATTTTTGATTTTAAACTTAACATTACAAGAAAACACGAATTTTCCAGGACATTAGACCTATCTAGAACTTATTTTCTACTCGGAAATTAGTTATTTCCAAAATTTAAAGAGATTCCTTAGTGCCGTTTTCGAGATCCGTATGCAAATATATATATATATATATATATATATATATATATATACATATACATACATACATATATACATATATACATATATACATATATATATATATATATATATATATATAAATTTTAACGACTATTGTTTTTGGTCTCTAGGCACCTAAAGAAGAAAAAATAACATGGTCCCGGGCTGAAGTCTTACCATGAGACCTACGGTAATAGCTTCTTCCCTATGGGAAATTCGCTAAAAATAATACATTTTTTTAGATTTCTTAGTTATAGGAGCTCAAACTCTTTTATGTTTAGCAATAAGTGTAAAAATAAAAGGTCTATGTTTTAACTAAGCAGAAATCTCTTCTATATTTTGTGTATATATTTGTCAAAATACAACGCATTTTAGGTTTTTGTTCTTGTATACCTAAAATACCATACATATCTGAAAAATCGACATTGCATATCCTTATATGTTATTTTATAGGGTCTAATAATTTGTAAAATATTTCTCTTAAACAGCTGATGTTTTGCAAACGAGACC
Organism: Nephotettix cincticeps; assembly: GCA_023375725.1. Taxonomy (NCBI): domain Eukaryota; kingdom Metazoa; phylum Arthropoda; class Insecta; order Hemiptera; family Cicadellidae; genus Nephotettix; species Nephotettix cincticeps. Next base: position 111,194,239 of record CM041786.1, on the reverse strand, counting down.
TTATTTATTATTAAAAATATTCATTAAACATACAACATTCTAAAACAATTTTTAAAGGTAGGAGATAAACATATGAGCATGATTAATGACTTATGTATCTTATTTTCGTACATAGCTACTTTTAATCCAAAAAACAGTATTAACGATTAAAAACCTTAGAAAGACAAAAAAGAAAAGTCTTGCGTAACTTTTTACTTGATAATATTATTATATATTATGTTTTTGAAATTAGTTTACTGTTCAATATTTAACTTGTAAAATTGTTAGTATTTTTCAGTAGTTTTATTTATCACTATACGATGACGGTCCAAGAGTGCAATAGTGGCAGTAGGGCCTACGCACAGGTGGGCCGGTCACACGCCGCGCTCCCACTGTGGCTAGCTCCCCGGTCCACTTTATGAATCAATGATGAGCACAGTTTTTATTTTTAGCGTATTGTTACTCATGATGATGACAAATATCAAATCTGACCTTGTTTCATATTTGTTATTTTAAGTTGCAAAATGCTCATGTTGAAAGAAATGTTATTTGATCACCAGTGCTGTTAAAGGTAGCTAAAAACACCAATACTATTCTAATTAGGCCTATTTATAAAATAATTCCGTCACGAAATAACTATATAGTGTATATACGATTGTATTTGTACGAATTAATTGTTTATAAGAAATTATTTTATACTATTTGAACTTATAAATACATACAATGATCAGAACTTATTTTTAAGTTATTATTTATATCATATTCATAAAAAGTCCCAATTCCATCGTTATTGATCGCATTTGTACACATTTTAGTCCGCCAGATTTATTTCACCAAGCAACACTAGGTCCCTAAATACTAGCAAATATTATATAATTGGATTGTATATGGCACTTTTAAAGAATAATAGTATATTTAATATATTATTCTATCAAGTATTAAAATACGTAAAGAGCATCATATTTGGCCTGAAGAAGAGATGAAAAGAAATTTAAGCCTAGTTGTAAAATATTTGGATTTAAAAACGGCAATTGTACTTTTGACTTTGAGACTGGTGATTTAGTGACGTTTTAGTATAACATTATACAGCATACTGAATTATTTAAAATAATGATGTAAAGGCATTGTTTTATAAGTTAACAATTTTTATAAATATCAACTTTTACTGTTTATGTTGGAACCCGGTCTAAATTAAGGCTACGAGGTAGTCACGCCCATAGTTTGGAACTTCTATATAGACGTTAATGATGGTTTCAACAGGGTTTTTACACGATAGACCTCACTTTCCACTGTAAGGGTATGCCAGAAAACACCGCCATCACTTGAGCTTGTGTGTCATCAAATAGTCATTACACGTCATGTAAAACGCTTTCACTCTAACATTCAGCGATAAGAAAACATAGATATTGTCATAACGTATTAAAGTTTCTTCACGTTTACATCATAATGTATACACTAGTTGTTACCATATATTTCTTATATAATGTTTCTAGGATAGAATCGATTATTAATACGTTTGTTTCGATCAGAACTAGTTACGACTAAACTTTTAAGAAGCTTTTAAAAGTTATTGTTTATTTAAATTTAAATCGAGATAAAGATTAACATACTTTTGAGCTGTGAGCTATTAAGGATTATGACGATAATTTGTTATCTTTTTCATGATTGCTTCATTCCATCAAGTAGATGATCTGTAATCGGTCTTGACGGTTTGATCAGTTTTTGATAAACAGCCAAGAAAGAACCGAGGCTGCCACCTACACCTCCTTCATTTTTCTTACTCAAATTTAATAAATTCCTAGTTAAAATATACTAATAAAAAAGTAAAACTTTTGCGAAGTGTCTTTATGATTAATATTATTTATTATATCACAATGTGTTTCTTCAAAAGTGTAGAGCTAAAAATTAATAAAGTTATCAATGAAACGTATTTAAATCTTATGAAAATTTTGAAGCTGTATTTCAGTATTAATTATTAAATTTACTACCGGTACTATAACATGAATTATTATAATGTAAATATATATTTTTTATTAATATAAAACATTTTAAAACATATAAAATAGCCGTTTTACTTCTTAAAGAATCTCAACTTTTAACCCTCTCCCAACTCTTTATTAAAAACAGTATTGATCTTCACTCTCATAATGACTTAATACTCAACCTATTTAACATCAATACCAAACAAGGAGTGCTGTGAAAGTGTGCTTGCTAGTCCTCAGAGTTTTCAAAACAATAAATCTAAAAAAAATATTTTTATATCAAAATTTGTTTACAGAAATATTTTGCATGACATCAGGAAACTGCAGATATTTTTATCAATACTTAGCAGTTGGGGCTTGGTCTTGACCAATCTGAATCTCTTATCGGCTCCGAATACATCCATCTAAACAAATCTGAATGCACCACCTTGACTATTTTGATGACCTGACAATCGATGACTAGTTAAGGATGCCGCTTATGGTACTTTTTCCCTATTAACAAATATTGTCCAAATATTGTATATCTTTAGTAACTTTTAAAAATATATCTTTGTAGGTATGTGTATATATACATACATAGCCTATTTGAGAGAGGAGAGAGTAGGCAGGAGAGCGGAAAAAGGAAAAAGGACAATTGACAATTATTGACAATTCTTTTATTTATACCCATAATAAAAGTTTAGGCCAAAGGCCCACCCTCCACTACGACGGGTCTCAACACTTTACAATTTTCAGAGTTGGATACAGTTTTCGTTACTTTAAACTATTTTTTAAATTTTTTTTACACTTGCACTCATATTCACACTTAATTTTAACTATTTATTTTATAAACTATATCTACTTGGCAGTTCACTTTCTTTCGACAAAATTGTTACTGGCCTCATCTTTTACGTCATTTTGTAAATTCATCAAAGACTCTTACCCACTTAACATGAAACGATAAATTATAGTAAGATAAATAGGAAATTGAAGCAAAGTATTTCCAAAACGTGTTTCTCTTAAATGCAAATCACTTTATCTACTATATTATTCTGCAATATACTCTGGCTCTCCGTTCTTAAGTAATTTATGAATTGTACACAATTTGGCATATTCTATTCTTTCTTTTACTTTTAACCATCCTAATCTTCTATAATATTGTGTAATATGATTGTCCCATCTTAACTTAAAAATATACCTAATGCAGGCGTTTAGTGCTCTCTGTAACTTAATTAACAGGGTTTCGGTCACATCACAGAATACTATACGCGCAAAATCAAAATAAGGTAAAACGTATGTTGAAACTAAGCAATTTATATTTTCTTCTGTCGAATTAAAACATTATCTTTGAAACTAGTATATACACTGGAAACCCTTATTACATATACTATACTCGTATGATTCACTTGTTCATCCCACGACCGTAAATGATTTATTCTAAGCCCCAAATTAATAACAGATTTCTCATATTTCAGAACTTGACTCTTTATTTTTATTTTAGGTACTCAATCCAATTCTATACTTGACATTATTCTGGATTAGCCTGTAATAATTGGCTTACATTTTTTGATGTTAATATTTAGTCCATGATCAGTACACTATAAAGCATCTCAAAATCAAAATTAATACTATTCACAGTATTTTCTATTCCATTACTTTTATCATAAATATACATATCAAGATCATCATCATAAAACATTACTTTACAAAATCTAACAAGTTTATTAATGCTATTAATATAAATTAAAAAAAGCTGAGAGGTTTGAATCCTGTGGAACTCCTACTAAATTGACAGCTGTCAGAAAAGGAACCTCCAATTGTCTTTACCCTTTGTTTTTTTGATCTAGATAATACTTAAACCACTCAACAGTACTTAAGCTAAAATTATAAGATTCCAGAATAGACAATAACAGGTTATGTTTTACTCAATTAAATGCACGTTTAAAATCCAATAACACCATAACAGTTTTTTTGTCTATAGCTAATCTTATACCATCTGTTACCCTAACCAAAGCTGTCTGTGTAGTATACGATTGTCTATATCCGGACTGAAACTTAAATAAAATATTCTTAATTCCATTACTTTTCCAAAAACAAGGATTCTTCCTGTTTGATATATCCATTTCAGAAATATATATTTTTCAAATAATTCACTAAAATTGCCATTGACTCAACTTTGCTATTAATATTATAACATGAAAAGATGTGATCCCCACTTACTATAGAGAACTTACTTATGTTTTTACTACTAAACTTACTCTTAGTATTTAAATCTAAATATATCAAATGATGATAAGAAAACCCTGACAATAGGACCTGCCTAAAACTGTTGACTTCTGCCTTTAACAATTATCAGATCTATTGAACTGCCTAAAACTATCCCGTGATATGTCGGTTCCAATGGTAACAAAAACAAATTTAAGTCTTTTACTGTATTCAATAGCAATGTTTTATCATAAAATTTTCTGTCACTACTTAAATCTATATTTGCCAATGACTACTACATTACTATATACTGACAGCAAATTTGATACCACATCAAACATTTCAGCTACATATCCAGCTTTTAGTGGACGGTACACAGCACATGTTAATAATTTCCTATTCTAAGATACATCAAATATAATATATTCTGTTTTTTCCCCAAAATTAAAATTTGAGGTACAAACAATTTTAAAATTTAATCCTTTCCTAATATATATAGTAATCCACCATCTTCTTTACCTTGTACATCATGTTGTATTAATTCATAACCATTAACCATGAACAAGACAGAGGAAATCGCGGGTTTTAAGAACGTTCTGACACCACAGTAGAGAGGAGAGGGATGAGTTGACACAGTACTAGGTGGACACTGGACAGTACCAATTGACAAAACCCGGGAATCGAACCGGGGAACTAAGTTTCTCGCGGACTCAGGCTCGGGGTCCGTCACTCTACCAACTGTCCAACTCATCAGTAGTCCTCAAATATTAATCCAAGCCTGACTTTGTAGCTTTAGCTTATATGATCAATTCAAATTCAGGAAAAATACAAACCAAAAGTCTATCGGCAACGACTTAAACTACTCATCCTTGCTAGTTTTGGCAGATAAAACATCCGAGTTGGTACCATATAAGTGTAAAGAGGCACAATACATCCTATCCATAATATTTTACTTATAATCATTATATGACTTTTATATGACTATTATATGACTTATAATGATAATGATATCAATGAAAATAATGATGATTATATGTATAATAGCGAGCTATTATTAGTATAGCTTGCTAATTATTATCAAATTAATTGTTGACAAATAGTTTTAAATGAATAGGGTGGAACATCTGGAATAAACATAAATACGTATATTTATCTACAGTTATGGAGGATGACATTATTACCAACACAAAAGTATATTTAACTTTGGGTGAAAACAGATTTCCATAGGAATTTTATTTCATCGCTCAGTGTCAGTACCCGATGGAATGTTAAGGGAGGAAAGGAACCTCATGAATAATGTATTGTTCATTTTTAGAACCTTCACGTAATACGAGAAAGATACAAGAATTACTTTATATTCACGTTAAGGTAAATATAGAAATTTCAATTATGAAATACATGAAATAGTTTTAATTGATTGGCGATAGCTATAGGCGCTAAGTCCAAAACTGCAAACATAATGTAATGTTTGTACATAATAGTTGTTTTTATTTCACTATATATTATTGTTTATTTGTTCTGATTTCCAAGTATTTTAAGTCACAGTTTCTTGAACTATATTACAAATTAATGCTATCAATTACACCATGACACCCCAATTCAATATAACCTGTCTAGTGCATACGATAAAATGGAATATATAGGCTGTCTCACCTAAAGTGAACCAATGACAGCAAACTTCTTTATTTTTTGAGGAATTTAAAATTGATTTTGAATCCGAAAAATATGGCAGCAATTTTCCAATATGGCCGACAACTTAAAAATTTCTTATGGAACATCCTATATTTTATAGTGATTTTGGATAGAACAGGTCATTTTAAGACGTTTTACTCTTGATAATTTTGGCTTAAAAGTAACCGGGTATATGTAAATCTGATAATCAGTAGTTTGCATTATTAACATTATTAACTGATTATTAACAGTAGCTCGCAAACGGTTGCATTTACGCCAAAATTAAATTAATTGTTGACAAATAGTTTTAAATGAATAGGGTGGAACATCTGGAATAAACATAAATACGTATATTTATCTACAGTTATGGAGGATGACATTATTACTAACACAAAAGTATATTTAACTTTGGGTGAAAACAGATTTCCATAGGAATTTTATTTCATCGCTCAGTGTCAGTACCCGATGGAATGTTAAGGGAGGAAAGGAACCTCATGAATAATGTATTGTTCATTTTTAGAACCTTCACGTAATACGAGAAAGATACAAGAATTACTTTATATTCACGTTAAGGTAAATATAGAAATTTCAATTATGAAATACATGAAATAGTTTTAATTGATTGGCGATAGCTATAGGCGCTAAGTCCAAAATTGCAAACATAATGTAATGTTTGTACATAATAGTTGTTTTTATTTCACTATATATTATTGTTTATTTGTTCTGATTTCCAAGTATTTTAAGTCACAGTTTATTGAACTATATTACAAATTAATGCTATCAATTACACCATGACACCCCAATTCAATATAACCTGTCTAGTGCATACGATAAAATGGAATATATAGGCTGTCTCACCTAAAGTGAACCAATGACAGCAAACTTCTTTATTTTTTGAGGAATTTAAAATTGATTTTGAATCCGAAAAATATGGCAGCAATTTTCCAATATGGCCGACAACTTAAAAATGTCTTATGGAACATCCTATATTTTATAGTGATTTTGGATAGAACAGGTCATTTTAAGACGTTTTACTCTTGATAATTTTGGCTTAAAAGTAACCGGGTATATGTAAATCTGATAATCAGTAGTTTGCATGATGATTATTAACAGTAGCTCGCAAACGGTTGCATTTACGCCAAAATTGTCAAGAGTAAAAATGTTTAAAAATTACTTGTTCCATCCAAAACCAAAATAAAATATAGGGTTTTCAATAAGAAGAGTCCCCCATAAGAATTTTACTGTCATATTATGTATTGTATAGTTACCTATTGGTTCACTTTAGGTGATAATGGTTTGAAACGGAAAATGTTTTTGGGCCATAGATTGCAAACGATTACATTTACGCCTGAACTATTAAGTGTAAACGCGTCTTAAAAGTACATGTTCTATCCTAAAACACCATGAAATATAGGGTGTTATATTGGAAATTTTCACTTGTCGGCCATATTGCAAAATGGCAGCCATATTTTTCGAATTCAAAATAAACTTTAAAATTCCGCCATAAAAATAAAAGGGAGTCCCCTATAAGACGTTTGTTGTTATATGTATTAAGGTAAGTATATAGGGAGCTAGCTATTTAAGGATCACTTTAGGTAAGATACTCTGCATACTCGTAAAATGTCTTGAAATCGTATTTTAGATGTCCTTCAAAACTGAGGGTCCTCGGATTGAATTCCGCAAGTTTTGAATCTAGAACCAATTGACGTTTCGTTATTGGGCTACTAATAATCGCGCTTTCTAACAACAGGTTCACGTTAGGTAGTATCAATACCGGAGTTTAGACCGTTCACCAGAAAAACTTTAAAATGCCGAAATGTGAAGAAAACGTGACAATAAAAAACCACACTAAGTTGTTTCTACAGAAAAATTTCATAAGTTAAACAAAAAATGAGCAAATAATTGAATTTTAGATAGTTTTATAATAGTATTATGGTTATCAAAGAAAGAGCAAACAAATGACTTATATTATTGAATTACTCAGATGTTCGTAGTTTGAGCTTGGTTATTGTAGAGTCACCGCGACTATTCACATTCAGCACGACTGACACCGAGGGCCGGAACGGGAAATCATTTCCCTCTTTTCCGTTTGACCGACTTTACCGTTCCCTCTATAAACACATCCCGAACTTTGTTGGAATTTAAATCCAGCGATCAACAGAGTTTGTGTGCAATAATTAGTGTACAGCTAAATTATAGTCTATATTGTTGGAGTGTGATGTAGTGCCTTAGCTATAAGATGTTTAATGTATTGTATTCTAACTCTGTTATTTAATTTGCTTTGATGTATAGGAACGTATCAGATTATATCTGTGCGTGAGTCCATTGGGTTTCAGGTAGGTATTTTGTAATTTTCCTAAAATGTAATAAATTAGAGAGAAATATAAACATACACGGATGGGAAAGCGAGTGAAGTGAGTTAATAGAACTATTTCAACGGATTGCTTTTCGTTTGTTTTGACGATTGGAATAATACCCCAATGTTTTGGTAGAGGGTTTTGGAACTGTAATCTATACCGTATCTCTTTGAGCCTGATTTAAAAAGGACTCAGTAAAATATTATTGATTTTCAAAGTAAATGTAATACAGTAATTATATTTATGGCGGAAAGTAATGGTGTTTTTTAGCGAATTTCACAGAGGGAAGAAGCTATTACCGTAGGTCTCATGGCAAGACTTAAGCCCGAGACCATGTTATTTTTTTGTCAGTTGCCCAAAGGCCAAAAAAAATAGTAGTTAAAATGTATATATATATTTAAAACCTAAAAAACCAAAAATTTTGTATTTTGAATTTCTGTCTCAACGTCAAGAGGTAAAAAAACTTACTGAAGTAAAAAACTGGTGGACACAGAGCGTTATCTATTGGAGCTCCAATGTTCATCTGAAGGAGAAAATGTGAAAAGTGATTTTTTACGTAGCGGAAATGATAATGCACGAACTCATATTGGAACAGGAGGGACTCTCACCCACTAAACCCCCTACGGGCCGCGGGAAACCAGGCTGGAACTCTTATTGCATGACTTCATGCCTGCACCGCGTGTCTTGCGTCCAAGAGGGACTCGAATCTAACTTCAGGAAAACCTAGATGTCACCCAAGCATCCCTCCTCTCTCTTGGTGCGCAGAGCCAGATGAACGTAGGAGACAGCTGCCCCCCCCACTCATCCTCGACTCGAAGCATTACCTCTACAATATCATCTCCAGTTACAAATCCCACTTCAAAGCTAACCTGCCGTCTTTATTCTACAAAACTCAAATACTCGAAGAAGGTGGGAAGACAGTCATTATCCTTCTCCGGGGCAGAAGTAGTAAGTAGTATATAAGTGGATAGTATATAATAGAATTTTTTGGATATAATAGTATAGATTTAACTATACTTCATAATATCGTAATTGCAGTTAGAGTCATCAAAGCCATCTTGTATGGATACCAGTCAAAGTAACTTAAATTTTCAATAAAAAATAAATGATTTTAACTTCTGACCGGTTTTTCAGCAGCTGGCGACTCTTGAGAGAATACGGTCACCTCTGGTAAGCATAAGTTACCATGCTGCTAAGGTACTTCGCTGTCTTTAATTTACTACACAAGCCTTAGAATCATGGCGATGGGTAGTTGAGTTTTTTTTAGATAAAAATAAACAAAAACCGAAAAGTCTAGAAATATAATTTCGTGTCACAAGGTTAATGTCGTGAGTGTTAGAATCCGTATGGCGATGGTAGGAAAAAGGTCCCGATTGGCAGGGAGGAGCTGTTTCGGAAATACGCATTAACAACCTATTTTAGTTATTTTGGGATAAAAAATGTTGAACCCTTTGTTAGAACGCATGTAATTGCTATAAAGAATATTCAAGCAAAGTTTCATGTTCCAAATCACAATAGCTTTTATGAAACTTGGATCACTCAGTCATTTTATATTTGGATTTTATTAGTTAATATTCGCAAGTACGAAAAAGCAAAGTTTCATGTTCCAAATCACAATAGCTTTTATGAAACTTGGATCACTCAGTCATTTTATATTTGGATTTTATTAGTTAATATTCGCAAGTACGAAAACCTCAAAGAAAGCTCAAATTAATTAATTCTCGAAATATTGTTGTTAATAGTTAATAGGACACGTAACAATAAAATAATGAAAATCTTTATAAAAATACTTTGGTATATTTCTTTTTGAACAGTATTTTAATTGAAATTTGCGATCTATTATGATTGTGAAATCAAGTTTTCTTTATTGGAAATATTGACTGTGGCGCTGGCGACGTCCTGTGATCCAGCTAGTTGGAGGTCACGAATTGTGGAGAGTTGTAAACGATGGTTGGTGGGTGTAGTGTTCTCTTGTGTGGATTAACGTCCGCACTATTGAATACTACGTAAATCCACAAAGACCATCCTCATATTAGACCAATTCGTAATCCTCAGGCCGTTGTTCAGATTTACTGTTAAACTGTAGGTCCCTCAGTTGTCATCGGCTGTTGGGCTATTAATAAACAGTCATGTCTATGAAACATGTCAGCCTATGTCATAACAAGACTACAAGATCGCACTACAATCAACCCATACTCATATCTCATTCATACTTGGCTTAAAATACCTGGGTAGGTTGCCATTTCAATAATCTAATCTTATCAATTGTAACAAGCCCGGGTGTTAAAATAACAATGACGTCATAGTGCAAAATACACTCACTGTGCCGTCTGGTGCCTGCCACTCATCCTGTCCCTTATATTACTCTCTCTTTTTTTCTTGCGTTAACTCTCAATATCTCTCATTTTATAAACATAATATTTATTTTAACAAAAACAAAGTAACAAATGTAAATTTCAGGCGTTCTGAAATTCAGTTTTGTCTTATTTTCAATATAATAAGTGTAATAGGTTAAAAGTGTAATGCCATTATATAAACTAAAGAAGTGATTATGAATTAGTATAAACAAGTTAGAGGATGAAAAAATTTAGATGATAAATACTTTCAACTATATATTTTTTTATAAAATATATACCTGTCGTTCGGAGATAAATAAACTTGGTTTTCAACCAGTCTTTATTTAAACAAATAATTTTAATTGTATTATATCTTGGTTAAAGCTGCAAGAGATGACTTTCAGTATATTTAATATTTACAAACTATCAGGCTATGAAATGCATTTACTATACTTGACTGTCGATATATCATACAGTATGTAAAGTCTTCAGGGAGCAATACAGTTTATATAATACCATACGATAGAGGTATGCTGGCTCCGCATGAACCCAATATTGCCGCAATCATTGACACAACAACACGGAACACAGCGTGGCATAACATGTTCAGAATCACGCTCTTTCAGCTACCACTTTTAAAATTGTGTTTTCATGAATACCCTTTAAAGAAAGTTTCATAGAATTTAATTTGAATTGCAAAAAATATTCCGTGAAAATTCCACGTATTGGAATTATCTTATTTACTACGCTTAAATAAGAAAAGTTATCGAAATAGGTTTGATACTAAATCTAAGAAACTTGTTACAAAATGGTTTTACATACTGCAGACCCATCCACAAAATATTTAATTATTAAAAACACGTATTAAGTAAACTCATTCAACATAATTTATTGATAATTTAATTAAATTACTCGTGTCAAGACGTTTATTTACAATTTTTGTATGACCATTTTCCATTGACCATCTACCTATGAGAGAGTAATCCCCTTGTTTTTTAAAACTTGCATGGTGCCTTTAATTCTGCAGGTCAATTGAAATCGAGCAATATAATTCGCCCAGAAATTTTCACCACTGCATTCTTAAAATGTAAATATGTTCTAATTATCTTATATGCAAGACATGTTATTACAATCATTTACACTCTGATACTTTCACTGATTTGTTGAAATGGATATGTCTTAGCTTTGGGGGGATGTTAGTGATTTTTAAGATGCAAATTGTGTAACAGGTTACCATAGAAACTACCAGGGCTATTGTATTGATTTTTTTTAATTTCTCAGACATGCATCGGGAAGCACGTCAGGCTATTGGTCTCGGCTGCTTAAATATTCGTTTGGACAAATTTGACAAGAACATAATATTTGAACTAATCTTTTTATAATTTACTCGAGGCCCTAGTGTGACCTGAATACTCAAACACTAGACTTTGGCCAGAAGGTTACACGAAATCTACTTTAGGTTATGAACATTAATTTTTATTTTGTTTTACTGGGTAATAAAACATAAATTTTATATATAAAATGGAGTGAGAGCGAGGGTGGTGAACTAACCCTCGACAGTCCACACTCTCGCCGAGGAGCTCGCCGACAAACTCTCGAATTCGGCTTCGTTCATGTAAACACGGAGAGATTGAAGAAGGCTTGCGAGGGACCTTTAACAATCTTAGAATGTACCGGAAGCATTAAAACTAATCATTATAATCATGCATGTATCATTAGACGAATACATTCTATGTTGTTTAAATTGTGTAGGACATATAGATATGTCCTGAAATATAGAGAAATAGACACTTGGTTATAACAAGACGACACTTTTGTATGTCGTTGTTTTACAAACGTAAGCTGATTATTGATATGGTTTTATGTATTATACTGAACATATTTACTTTGATTGGTGAAGCAATCAAAGTAAATATATGCTAAAAGAGATAAAACTGTAAATTAAATTTACAATAAAAATTAATCAATATTGTTGCATTCCTAATTTACGTAATATAATAGATGAAGCTTTTAATATACTTGAATCATTAATAACTACTAAAGTTGTCAACACCACTGGCGAATGATAAATTGTTTCTGGATCGCTCTTTGACTGAATCCGTTTTCAGTTAACATTCCACCATATATCTGTCAGTGTTAATGATTAATAATCATTGTAAAAGACGGTGAATCATTATTTTATAGCTATTTACTACTGCAGAGCTTGTTGAAAATTTAATACTGTAAGTTAATAGATTTTTTTAATATTTTAATGATTTTTAGTTAAGTTGTATATTTACTTTCTTGTGGGAAATAGGTTATACCATGGATGTGTCTAAAGGGAATGTTTTCAATTCCTCTTAACAGTTTTTCTTACAACAATATGATGGCCATTCCGTTAGAAATTTTTATTTGACAGATTGACTATAACCTCCCTTCCCAGAGCCAAGACATGTAACTGTCAAAATAATTATTTAAATGTTTTCAAACCTACCAAATTAATTCTTTATGACCCTGAAACGTGAAATTTGACACGGAATTCCACTACGCTTAGTAATGAAAGACATAAGTTTAGACAAACAACTTGTTATAAAAAAAGTTGAAAGAACTCAATCTTTTATCAATGTGCGCATAGATAGGGACCATAGGAAAATGTACCTAAATATAGACATTATGCATTCCAGAATTTTTCTCATTACTAACAAGTTTTACATTTTGATTTCTATACAAATGTAATATAAAAATAGCGTTTTTAAAATATGACTTTTCAAGGCTATGTAATTTTGCGTTTAAAAAGTACCGTTTGCAATTTTAAGCACCATAATACTGTTTTTTGCACGTTGATTTCAAACTTAGGAGTGAAATATTTTTAAACAAATTGATATACAATAATTGGATGAATCACATAGCTTATAAACATTTATGCTATATTAATAACTAAATATTTTAGTGATTATTTTTTAGGTTTTTATTATGAAACTGAGAATGATTTAAAGATCTATTCAATTCGCAAGCGTCGTTGATTTACATAGCGGAGCTGCCTTTATCTCTCTAGCTTATAGCTATTCGAGTGAAATTACAAAAATAAACTATACAGAAAAATACACTGTAAACCTCAAAGTATACAACTTATTATTAGCCACAGACTAACATTTTTAATATATATTATATAATTAAAAAATAGATCATTAACAATATATATATCAGCACATAATAACAATAACAAAGGATGCAGAACCCACCAACTTAAAATAAGCCACATAAAATGAGCAAAATAAAATACTAATATAAAAAACACATATCCTAACCAGATGTATAAGAACTCCACCACAAACAACAAAATTCCACCCAGAAATAAAACGATGATTTAGTTTAAAATCTATACACATGGCAGAAAGTTGTTCTATCTTACTCTTTGTACATCGATATATCGTCCAATTCGGACCGATAACCTTATCATTCGATGCTTAGACTTTTACTTTCACTTTTTCCAAACTGTACATGATAAGTGTCCAGAATTTAATGTATCATAAAAATCAAGTACAATAATACAATTCTTAAAAATACTATTAATAGAGAATCAAACTCCAAATGTTACCCTTGTTCTGTAAGTTAATTGTGTGTTACCAGTGTTTTTGTGTTTTGTGAATAATAACCAAACTATACTAATTTCTATCTGAAATTGTGATGTTTGGTTTCAGGTTTAAATAAAATATATGTATGTAAAATGTAAGGTGTACACTAACGTTTCTGAGTATTTGATATCGTGTTAAAAAGTGATAATTTTATGATAATTTGGATTATGGATTAATTGTAAAGGAAGTGAGAACTAGATGCAGTTATGACTTAAATACTTCTCTAAACCCAGGTATATCTCTATTTTTGATGTTGTATATATTGTATTACACATTTACACTTGTTATGATCAAATCGAGGACCTAAAAAAATGTTCTTGAGCTTATTTCTGGATTAAAAATTTTCGGAATGTATAATAATAAATAATTTTATAATAATAATATTGAATGAAGTGAAAGGGTTAAAATCATTAGATGACGAAGTTTGTAACATAACCTTATACTGTACATACTTTGTCAAAGCGTGAAAGATAATTGGACAAAAACACATCTTAAAAAACAGAGTAAATTGACAATGCGTTCTTGCGTTCTTGACAATGGTGGGTGGGTGATGTTGTTCAGAACAAAGTTACTTATTTTAACTATCCTACTTGGATAAATTTTAACGTTGAATTAATCTAAAAATAGACCGGATAGTTTCATGCACGTATGATATATAGTAGAACTCCAATTATCCGAACTCCGACTATCCGAATCGCCGATTATCCGAATCACTTTCAGAAATAAATTTGTCCAAAAAAAGTTTAAGTGCGCTATTATTCTTCCCCCCGCGAAGCCAGTGTTTGCTTGTAAAATGTAAGTACATTTGATTTATATTTAAAACATGTGAAAATATCATGTTTCTTACATTTAATTCAATAAAAAAATAGTGCAAATCAAAACGTAGCTTTTTTCTCTCTAATGGCAATTTAAAAAAAACTCCGATTATCGGAATATTTGATTATCCGAATGGGTCCCGGTCCCCATTAATTCGGATAATTGGAGTTCTACTGTAGTTAGTACCCGGTGACCGAGCTTTGCTCGGATAGAATAGACATGTATTATAAGACAAGTTAACTATCAAAATTAAAACATATTTATTACTCAATGTAAACACAGTTTATATGGTTTATATAGAACCTATTTGATACATCTTAATTAATATAGAATAAACCCTTTTTTACTAACTTGCATAAGCTCTGAACAAAATAATACATAGCCTACCCGGACGGGGCTCGATCTCATTACCGTCAGCGCGTGAATCCTCCGCGCTAGCACTGAGCCACGGCGTCTGCTTAGCATCGCTGTCGTTTAAGGTGTTTTAGTCAACCTCAATTGTTTGAGCTGATCATAATACTGAGTATTTATCCATACAGTTATTGTTAGCCCTGTGATAAACTGATTGTGTTAGAAACGGAATTAGGATTGATAAGCAAAAGAGAAATTTAATTAACACCAATTTGTATGTTACATTATTTAGGCTTCAAGCTATATAATGGATTTTTTTCTATCAAAAAAGGAAAGATTTCGCAAATACTTTTCTCTGCGTTTATTTCACACGGTTATTTCAACCATTGGTTTTTACAAATTGTTTAATTATTTGATAATTTTTCAATTATTATCCAAACCTCTATTCACATATTTTTAATCGTCCTCTTCAATCATTCAATTCAACAACTGTCAAACGGTTATAAACAGATGTTTTGATTTGTATTGTTTACATTTGATTCACCATAAGCTTAAGGTTAATTTTTTAGATTTTAAACTTAATATTAGAAGAAAACTGAAAAATTTCCTGGACATTAGACCTATCTAAAACATATTTTCTACTCGGAAATTAGTTATTTTAAAATTTTTAGAAATCACTAGAGCAGTTTTCGAGATCCTTGTGCAAATATACCTTGTATAGCATAGAAATATAGGTATTGTAAAAAGTAAAAAACGTTTTGATCACAACTGTAATGTCCTACTCGGTAAGCTCATTTACCTGATATCTGATACAATTAACACCTTAGTTTTAAAACAAGCATCTCTACAACACTACACTAAAAATGTTGAAAATATTTTCTAAGCAAACAAAAAAGAACAATAAAAGGAAATGTACGACTTCAGACTGATTATTTAAATTCGTCTTCTTTACAAAGACCATCAAAAATAAACTAAACCTACTCTTCAAGAATCGAAAAAGCTATCGTACACAATTTTTTATTTTTATTTTTTCAATTTAATGTTAAACTCTATATTTATAAGAACATTTTAAGTTATTTAATGAAACCAATGATCTTTTCGTGAAGTACGGTCTTTTAAGGAGATATCAAGGTAGATTTGTAACCAATAAAATTTTTAAAATTTTGGCGAGCCCCCAGAGTGGCAAGCGAATTCTTAGAAATTCAGTTTATAGACTTTTTTCATAAAACAGAATAAAAATGATAACATTTACGTAACAATTAATATCGGTATACAATAGAAAATTAAGAAGTAAATGTAATTTCTTCTTCAGTAAGCGGAAACCTCTTTCCTAATAAATGTGCTTAGAACTCTTCATAGCGTAAGATTTGTGCTTCGTACTTGGTGTTCAGTTTAATTGATTTTAGTAGTAATATTGTGTGAAATATTTTTTTATAACTTATTTCAATTAATTATATATAAAATATTTTAAGTAAAAAGTTTAATTAAATTAAATTTTACGAAAATCATATGATTACTAATATGTAGAACATTAAAGTTTTTACTTAATAGTATTACAGAAAAAATATTAATCGGACAGTTAATGTTATAGCCAATGAAACAATCAATATGAGTGCAATTAGGTTTTGTTATTACATCAAATTAAAATATAATGGCTAAAGGTCTTGGTAGCTTGAAAGTTGCCTATTGTTTATTTTATAACATAATTAAGTGGATTCAAGAAATATAGTTGATGATTCGGTTGAAAAAATGTATTGATAAAATAAACCCCACTACGAGATTTTCAATCACTTTTGATTGATGAGGCTAGGAGGAAGAAGCTAGTTTAATATCAGTTATGTATATCTATTGAATCATGTTATACATTTGCGGACTGATATTGGCGACGGTGGTCTGCGGTGTTGTGGGCCAGTCACCAGATAAACTGAGGAAGGAAATCAAGGAATCGAAACAGAAGACTAGAGAAACATTGGATAGAATAAAAAAGCTAGATGAAGAGTTTAAAAAAACAAAGATAGGATCTGGCATAATAATTAAAAACCTTAATGTTAATAATGATAAGTTGACAAAAGAAGACAATGAACTTATTAATGAAATTCTAAGATTAAACATATCTATTGCAACTTTAGAAGCGTACATAATAGTTGAAAACAAGACGCTACAGAATATATTAAATTCGAATTACAGACTTAAATTCATAATAAAACTTCTAGAACATGATCTCAGTCTTCTGGTTCGTCGGAAGGAAAACGGTGATGAAGAAAATTGCTACAAATTCCAAAATGACAGGATAAATAACCGAAATAACCCAGACAAGCTAAAAGCCAGGGCACGTGAAACAAGAGGGCTCATGCCCAGAAACAACATTATTATCCTCAAACTGCAGTTAAGGCAAGCGAAAACGAAACTAGCTCAGACTGAATCCGATTTGAAGTTGTTAGAGGAGACAGTTAAAGCACAAAAGACATTCTTCGAATCTCAACGTGCAAGCCTCAGGACCTTGCACAAGCAACTGTCAGAAGGTGTCGAAGAAGCGAAGAAGGCCTTAGAAGAATTAAGAAAAGAACTAGGCAAATTAAAGGAGGAAGAAATCTACTTGTACAAAGAGATAGAAGAAAAAAAGGGAGGACAAGAGAATCTAAAGAAAATAATAATGGGATTGACTCAACGTATTCAGAGAGACTTTAGGAAACCTCTTGAATGCTACAATGAGTTAATGCAGGAACAACAGCTCTATTAGGAGGAATAAGGTACCAGTAAGTATATTTTTAATTTGATAAATGTCTATACGTGAAACCGGCAAACATATTGATTTGGTTTTATTTTCCTTCTTGTCGTGTTTATAAAACGCTTTGCATTCAAATATTTATGATGCCAAATAATTCACAATGATACACTTTTCAGACTGAATAAGTCAGTTATTAGTAGTACATCACTGAAGTTGTAGCTGTAAAAAGCCAACCATATCCTTCTTGCATTCGTTCACTCTGACGCTAAAACAAATTTTACGTGAGACATGAAATGCTGTCTAGGTAAGTCCTAACAATTAACAGGAGATCTCTTAGTTATTACTCAACAGCAGTACTTGTTTTCAATTTATTAGTTGTTAAACGGTTTCCGTTTGAAATATTACTAGCAGAACCGTGACGGGTTCATGTTTAGTTTGATACATGAGATAAATGTTTCGTTTACCAGAAACTTTTTATTCCAAACAATTGAACCATTAGTTAAAATAAATTACAGGTTAAAATTTAGACCACTAAAGGTAATAATTACATTACTAATGATAATTTCATCCAGAATCACTAACATATCTCTATTAAGTTGTATATATTTTTAATAACCATTTCATTTAGGGGTTTTTTATGTATCAAATTCAGTTTTTTGTTTAATACTAATGCGACAAACCACTATGGCACTGAAATGTCGTGTAACCTCCTGGCCAAGGCCTAGTGAAGAGTTTTCAGGTCGCTCTAGTGCCTCTTAAGTGGACCTAACGACTACTTATGTAACCGGGAGCCCCTGTCTTAACGTGCCTTCCAACATACTCGTATATGTAGCCAGGACAATAACATATCACTACCTAACTTAGCTCAATATGTTTACGGGATAGACCGTAACAGAGAAACACACAAATTATTAACAGAGTATAGCGTTCTATATTTATAATATTATTAAACTTTAATGCAAACATAAACGAATGAACAAAAAGATCAAGTTTAGTAGATCTATTTTAGTTCGTAAAAAAATTTACAAACACTGCTGCTGTCTGTATAGAATACAAAACATTGGTTTCGTTGCATGTAGGAAGTGTATGTAAGTGGTTTATAACATTACCTACTACTCTTATCACGTCAATAGATATAAATAATAAATTTGGAAAAGTACAAAAATTTAAACCCAATTTAATGAAGATAAGTGAATATGGTATTCCAATAAACATTCCTATTGAAATTGAATAGTATAATTAAAATTAGTTAATGTGTAAGATTATTTTGAAAAATTCATTTTTCGTTTCTTTGTCATTTCTCTAAGCATTAAATGTTCAAAAGTAGTATATAATAGATATTATTTTGCCTGGAATTGAAGGGAATTAAACCTAAACAGCAATATGTGGAAATATTAAAAAAATAATGTGTCCATTGTTTTAAATCTACAATAGTATTTATAATGTAAATGTCTCAAGCGAGATGAATTGGAAGGAGAACAAGGACACAGTCGCAAGGTCGTTAGGCGGCCGAAACGATGACCCGACCCTTCACTTGTAAGGGCTGCTCGTTATTTTTGAAATACACTTGACAAAGTGTCACGAATAAGATATTTACGAAAAATCCTCCAAACCGTACGAGATACGCATTAATGAACATCCCTTAACACTTCTATGAGTGACTGACACCTAATTTCTCGCTTAAACAACATACGAGTATACCATCATTTATAGACTCATAATAAAAAATCATCCAGTTCCTTAAATTAACAATATGTTTAAAAGATTTTTGGATTTGTTGTAAACGTAAGCCCCCTTCCATCCCATGTGATTCCAATATTTTTTGAGTGGGTTTGTTGGGTATTGTGCATCTACACTGCATAGCATGTTTTCATAGAAAATGATTGAGAAATAAGGAAGAAATTGAAATGTTTTAATATTCTCCATAAGATTAACATTGGCCACACTCAGACAATGTACCGCTGACAGAAAATTGAATTTAGTCTACGACTAAAGTTAGTCGTAGACTAATGAATCATATTAATAAATAAATATTTAGTTTTTAAGTTGGTTTTAATGGTGATATTAAAATTGTTTTATAAAATTATTTTTAAGCCAGAAACTCCTATGTTTAATCTCTCCCCTTATTCGTAGTGTATTGAGAAAGTATTGTTTCGTCAAAATTTTATAATTTGAGTTGAGATGGTATATATTCATTTTGGGGTCTCCTGAACAAAAAAAAGTGGGTTTCGACGTGATTTCTGTCTGTGTGTATGTGCGTGTGTGTGTGTAGGTGTGTGTGTGTGTGTGTGTGTGTGTGTGTGTGTGTGTGTGCTTGTGTGTGCATTTGTAGGAATGTGCAGAAGCCTCGAGACAAGAGTATTGGTCCGATTTGCATGGGAGTCGATATGTGATAAATAATCAACGGCATCTCAAAACATGTATTGAATTTCGATTTCGATTTCGGGAGTACAAAATGAATACATCCACTAAAACTCAAATTTGAAAATTCTGACGAAAACAATACTATATATAGGAAGGGGAAGTAAAATGTATTTTCATTTGGGAATTATTTGAAATAATTTTACTTTAGTCTAATTCTATTATTGTCAATCTTTATAAATATTAAATTTTATGAAGTATTAATGTACGAAATATATTTTGTTTTGTTATTGATTACGGTATTTTATCTTTCTTTACCTAAACGTTTTGTTTAGTACTTAAATAACAAATAAAGATAAGTTATTTTAATACACAATTTCTTGTAATTAACCATTTTATGAACTGATTTTCACATTGTAAACAAACACATGATAACAATACAAATAACCATATGATTTGTTAAATCAAATATATATCTCTATATATAAAATTGAATAAATGTCTGTCTGTATGTCTGTATGTATGTCCTTTATGCGTTGCCAAACTACTCATCCGATCGCCATTAAATTTTAGGAAGTTGCTCTACATGTGTCCGGGAAGGTTTTAGTGAAAAAATATTTTCGAAAACCCCATAAGTTTCCATTTTATGACGTTTTAAATTTCTAATGTTAACCTTATGGAGAGTAAGTTTGTTTACAAAATGTCTACAATGAAAACATTTGATTTCTTAGCTACAGCCGATTGGTTTACTTTCCATTAGCAATACCGTATGCTTTACTATCCAATGCCATCTGAATCATTCATTAATGTTAAACTATGAAGTAAATGTGTACTGTAAAAAATGAACAGCTTTAATCACCACGTTAATAGTTAACGGTTTTGGGGGATTATGTATTTATATTTTTATTTTCTGTCTGATTAAAGTCACGTGTTTATATGATAATTACAATGTTTATATTATTACGTTTATTATAATAATTAGCTGTTGTATATCTTTACTATAAAAGCCGTATTACAGTTAGGTTTCGTTTGGGTTTGGATTGGATTTTAAAATTGTGAATTAATCCACTCATATTTATTTGTTTTATGGGAATGATATTAATATGTTTTATCGTTTCAGTATTGTTATTCACTAAGCAACGACCCAGAGTACCTATATAACCTTTCACAATGAATTGCTATTCGACTTCAGAACATGGCCAATCTTAAAGTTAACATGTGTTTACTGTGAGACGTTACGAAGTTCGCCGGGTCAGCTAGTTAATTAATAAAGTAAAAGAGCAACAGACATATCACGTTTCTCTTGATATAGGCAAGGACCTACGGATACGGTTGAGCCAATACCGTACCAGAAGGACCGTGCTGATAAACCTGCTCGGTCCGGGAATGCGAACCGGGCAACCGCTGTTCGCTACGGTGACCAATTCAGCCACTCACCTAGTCTTCTTTACTTTTAATATTCTAAACTTATGTTCCTATGAGTGTCTATTTTACTTCTTTTAATGACATTTTATATTATAAATTATTAAGAAAATAACCAAAGGATTAGCTCTTGAACATCCAGTGTTTCATCTTTAACGTCCAAAATGGAAACTACTTTTGGAACATAAGGGTACCATCTTCCATATACTCGTATAGTTCACGACAAAAAATTTGTAACCTTAGTTTATATGGCTTAGAGAAGTCCATGGGCAAATAGAGAGAGTTTTCACACTCAAACACTTTAGACAGATGACGTTGGACCCTGTCTCCGTGACCGTTACACAGCGTTTTAAGGCATAAACTTAGGAGAATCTTCCATTTTTAGCGAATTTCCCATAGGGAAGAAGCTATTACCGTAGGTCTCATGGTAAGACTTAAGCCCGGGACCATGTTATTTTTTTTCTTTAGGTTCCTAGAGACCAAAAACAATAGTCGTTAAAATTTATATATATATATATATATATTGAAAATGGCCTTTAAAGGTTGAAACATGTTGTTGAAATAAAATAATGTTTGTCAAGGATACTCAGTTAATTATTTTAACTTTACTTTATATAACAGTAATCCTTAAAGGTGAACTATATAGATCAAATATATATATATATATATATATGTGTGTGTGTGTGTGTGTGTGTGTGTGTGTGTGTGTGTGTGTGTGTGTGTGTGTGTGTCTGTGAACACGATAACTCTCGTAAAAATAGTCCGATCGAGACCAAATTTGGTAGAGACGTGTATTCCTACAAATGTTTGGACGAGTTCGTAAACCAGACATATCGGTCAATGGGAACGGGTAGTTTGGGGGGGTTTTTTACCCCAATATGAGGTTTTTTGCGTTTTTCACACATAATTTTTAAACACTTCTGATTTTATGTTTCACCATTGGAATCAGCTCAAAAACTACAGAATTAAGTTGCTTAAAGCTTTTCTCTATCTCCAATGGTTACCGAGATATTAAAAATTCTAAACACTAATAATTCTTGTATTTTGGGGCTCCAATGTTAATCTTATGGAGGATAGGGAAAAATTAATATTTCCCATATTAATCAATATTTTTGGATAAAACTTTATATTTAGCTTCATGTGGTTGAGGTTCATCTATTTATGCTAAAAAATCATAGTTTATGTGTTTATCATGGCAGCAAACCTGCATAATCTTTTCCCATGTTAATCATATAGGGAATAGGCAAAGTCCTTTATTTATGGACAGATCTTGATTTTTTTTGGGCAGGTGGTAACTCTTTATGAGTACCCCCACTCCTGCGAGGGTTATGTGGAGACTCCACCGTTAAGCGGTGTTTACCCAAACTTAACCCACCTTCCCCCATCCGTCCAGACGTTTATGCGCAACTTACATACGGGCGAAAGGACTTCATTTGAGCGACCACAGCATTAGCGTTTACCGCTGTAGCTGCTGGATTACCTCTTGGAATGGCTTTCAAATCAGAACAGGGCCGGAGCAAGTGAAATATCAGATGTTAATCAAAATATAATAAACACAAACTTGAATTAAGAAGATTCAACATGACAGGCTTTGGCTGGGCAGGTCATGCTGTTCCTACGGCGGATCATCCAGGGTGGCGATGGGCCTGGGCCTCCAGACCTCTGCGACATCATGCCGTATACAGAGTTCCCTGATGTGCTCTAGGCTGGACTCGGCTGCTTTCTGAAACAGTCCATTGGCTTTTGTTCTGTTAAATAGGTCAAGAGTTGGGACTCCCAACGTCCCCATAATTACAGAGTTCCTGACGAACCACGGTTGAAGTGTGATTCGTCTCAGCGACTTCGTCTGGATTGCCTCTATGCGTTTCCTGTTGGTCTTGCTGGCCAGAATCCACCATGCTTCTGAAGCATACATGATACAAGAGCGCACAATTAGTAGGAACATGGTGACCTTCGTTCTGACTGGGATTGGGCTCCTCGCTGCAAGAAGTGGCCACATCAGCCCCAGGATTGCCGTTGCCTCAGCAACCTTCCTGTCAACATGCTGTTTGAAACACAGGCGTGAGTCCAGGGTGACACCTAAGTACTTCACGGACGTCTTCCACGGTATCCCCACTCCGTCTAGCTGGATCTCGGGTGGAACTGCTCTCGGCATTTCTCGCCTCTTCCTGAAACAAATGGCATTACTTTTATCTGCGTTGACTTTGATGCGCCACTGTCGGAGCCATGGTGACAGGGCGTCCATCTGTGTCTGCATCATCCTCGCGGCGTGTACAGGGCGACAGCTACTGTAGTGCAGCAGTGCGTCGTCAGCGTACAGCGACAACGTTACCCCTGTAACAGTCGGCATGTCATTAGTATAAACAAGGTAGAGTACCGGGCCCAGGACACTGCCCTGGGGTACCCCAGCCTCAACCGGGCGTGTCGTTGATAGCGCCCCCTCAACGCATATCTGGAACTGGCGACCCTCTAAGTAAGACTTGAGGAGATGGACCGCTGCCGCCGGGAGCGGGGACTCGCTGAGCTTGAGAAGAAGTCCCTCGTGCCAGACCTTATCGAACGCCTTGCTGACTTCCAGTAGCACTGCAACAGAGCATAGGTTAATATTATGTTTGTCGACCAGCTTCGTAATCACCCGTACCAGCTGTTGTGTCGTAGAGTGTCCACGACGAAATCCAAACTGCTCCGGCCTTATGTATCCGTCCAGGAAGGGGGATATCCTGGAAAGGAACCGGCGTTCGAAAAGCTTCGAAACCGCCGAGAGTAGGGAAATACGGCGATAGTTTTCAGGGAACAAGTGATTCTTGCCTGGTTTCGGGATCAGGATTATCTTCTTGGACTTCCACATTGCCGGGAAGTAATGGAACCTGAGGGCAGCATTGAAAATTAATAATAAATATACAAATATGGGGGCCGGGGCGGCCTGCAGTGCTGACGTGCCTATCCGGTCAAGGCCAGGGGCTTTCCGTGGCTTGAGCCTTCGAATCGCTGCTTCCAACTCCATCATCGTGAAGGGGTCTAAGCTGTCTTCTGGGGGTTCTGCAAAGAAGTTCTCCATGAAATGCTCTACCCTCTCCCCTTGGAGTTCATCGTAGACATCGTGGTTCGTCTGAAACTGAGCATACATTGTACTAGCAAAAGTTTCCGCCTTGTCCTCCGCTGTGTAGACTAGGCCGTGATCTCCATGGAGGACGGGCTGCCGGTTTGGTCCCCCAGATCTGCTTAGCTGCCCTCCACACACTGCCTCCTTCCACGTTTAGCGTTAGCAGGTACTCATTCCAACCCTCGGACCTGAAACTGTCAACAAGTGATCTGATTATTCTATTCTGCCTGTTGAGCTGTCGCCTAAACTCTGGGTGCCTGGTCGCCCGCCATCTGGTTGGTCACCAAATTTGGTAGAGACGTGTATTCCTACATTTGCTCAGACGAGTTCATAAATCAGGCATATCGGTCAAGTGGAACGGGAATTTTGGGGGGGGGTACTAAAAAATTGGGGTTTTTGCGTTTTTCATATTTAATTTAAAAAGTTTTCTCAATTTTATCTTTCACCATTAGAATCAGCTAAAAAATCTACACAACTTAATTCCTTCAAGTTTTTCTCTAACCCCAACGGTTACTGAGATATTAAAAAATCTAAACACAGTACGTTGTATTTTGGGGCTCCAATGTTAAGGATTATAAAGGAAAAA